>JAJIZL010004639.1:0-18144 GCA_023969395.1 Amblyomma maculatum | reverse complement strand
TGCCGAGGACAGCTACAAAAAACATAGCCCTAGTCTTGGAGCTAATGCTCACACGGTACGATGTTCCACGGACAATACGCACAGACAATGGGCCGCTGTTCACTTCCACAGAGTTCAAAGAACTATTGCATCACTGGGGAACCACACTCACAACCTCAAGTCCTTACTACCTGCAGAGCAAAGATATGGCTGAGAGGGCTGTGCAGACAGCAAAGCAGCTTTTGAGGAAGTCTTCCAACATACACGAAGCGCTGCTTGCCTACAGGGCCACACCTAGCGTGGAAGGGTTTTCACCAGGAGAACTCTTATAGGGTCATCGTCTGAACACCACAGTACCAACCACTTTGAAGCTGCTAGCCCGAAGTGGGACGACAGCGAATTCAGACAAAATAATGAAGCCTACAGAGCTCATGCAAAACAATAATACGACAGCCGGCACAAGGTACGGAGCCGAGAGCGCTTACCACGAAGCCCAGCGGTGTGCATCCTCGCTAGAGCTGCATCACACGGCGTGGTAACACAGCCAACATCAGAACCAAGGTCCTTGTCACGATATCGGCGCACACTTTCATCAAGCCGGCACGGCGCGAGGCCCGCGCGGCGTCGCATGAAAAGCTCGAGAAAAGCCTCCTCCCCCGCGCGAGAAATCGCGTCGCCGTCGCCCTCTTTCTCATCACCCGGCGATGACGCGGACTCATCAGTCTGGAATACGCCAGAAACTTCCAGAATGTTCTACGGGTCGTGACCAATGACGACGCGCGGCTCGACGGGAGGAAGAGAGAACGCTATAACCAGCGAAGCTAAGTGTGTGTGCGCGCTAGCTTTTACGCGTGCTAACAGACAGACGCTGCGCGCTCTATTTAAAGAGACCGCGCCGTTTGTGTAGTCAGTCAGTTAGTCAGTGGTTGCGGCGTGTTCACCAGTGCTTCGGCTGGACTCCCGGGGATCACCCGCTGCTGGCAAGCCCACGGACCTGCAAGGGAGCGGCGCTCGTCTCGTATGGCAGCCACATCGTGACTCTTGAGGCATCGGACTGCAACAGTGCCCGGTGAACAATTTGGTGTTTGTTTATGTAACTCTCTCGTGTTTGATCTGTTGTAAAGCCTCTGTGTTATTGAATCATTCTGTAGTTGCATGTTCAGCGTTTGTATTCTGTGAGCCTCTCGTCTGTGCATTTCAAGTGATTTTGTGTATTCCTTTGTATCGTCTCTTGCTGTGCATAAATTGTGTTTTGTTTGCTACTTCTGACTCCGATCCTTACTCTGGTTTGAACCGGCGACAGCTGGGCACCAAACGGCACCAAGTGGTCACTACAATGTAGTTGAATTCCGGCTGAGCTTGACACGCAGGTCGAGGGCATCTCCTTTGCGACCGGAACAGCTACCCCCACTCACTCTAAGGGTGTCTGGGAATGTGCGCACCGTTAAGGGAGCATCGTTATAATCCCTCCTAATTATTAACGGGTGACAGTCCTATGTTGTACAAACTGACAGAGGACAAGCAAGACGTACAGCAAGACATCTGCAACCGTTGCAGGACACGAGCACCACAAGAAGTGGACGTGTTTGTAAGCAACCAGAACGCCTGGACCTGTGAGATCAAACCTTTAAAGAAAGGGGGGTGTTGTGGGCGTCACTGACGACAGCGCCCCAAGCGACAAGCTAACCAGGCGGACCGCCGGGAGACCCCGGCGTGGGCGACCACGCCAGACAGAGCGAAAACAGGCGCCATTACCTGATGTATAAATAAACAGTTTTGCTTGTTATACCGGCTACGTCTACAACGCAAGAGGTCTTTTTTAGCATAAAGCAGGGGTTAGAAACACTGCTGTCCCTATAGGGGAATGTGAACCGCACCAGGTGTAGTGCTCAGGGGAATGTGGCTGGGATGGGGGAAGGGGAAGTTCACTGAGAAGTAGCAACTAATCATTCATTGAAGTCTGAGTTACTCTGTGAGAATACACAGAGAAATGAGTAAGTGCAGATGCTTTTTTAGGAAGTGCAGTTAGAGAAATATATGCAAGACAGTTCACATGCTGCATTACTGTGGGCCTCAAGTTCTTTTTGTCAAGAGAAGGCTTTCTCTCTCTTATGGTTGAAAGAGAAGGATATTGTTAAAATCAGAAATACAAGCCAATCCATCATAAAATCAAACCTGGGCCGGCTTGCACGATAAAGTTGGAGCTAAGTCCAGACTTAAACGGTCCAGACTTAAACAAGCCGCACGCTTCGGTTCGGCTCGTGTTCACCAGAGTGACTTCCCTGAACGCCCTCAGCAACCACTTGGGGCATTTATCCTCGTAACACAATCTTAAGCCGCAAAAAGCAATGGCACGGATTTTACACAGTGCAAGATTGACCGAATGTTTACATCTTACCGCCAGGACAGGGCCAGCGCATCCCTGTATTTTCCTAATTTCTCGACTTAGTTAACGGGCGTCCTTGTGTCTTAACTAAGACGGCCTAGAGTCGTAATCGCACAAGCGACTTATTCAAGTCAGGACTGAAGCCCAGTCTTGACTTCAGTCTTAAGCGGCTATGCTAGCGGCCTAATCCTTTAGACTCCAGTTAAGTCTGGGCTTAGCTAAGACAGTCTTAAGATCGTTTCGTGCAAGCGGGCCCTGATGTCCGCACCTCTCATTCCGTTTCTGAAGACCACTTTGAAATATGTATTCTGTTAGCAAGGCATCACTGCTTATTGGTAACTTTTTATTTGCATGGAGGATACAGTAGCCTGTGATTTTGCTTTTTTGGGTTGCTTGCACCTATAGCATGCAGTAACTGAAATAGTAAACGCTGCACAACTTCATTTGTAGAGAAAGCACCTATACCTTGACAAAGTGGTGGCAAAGTTGGAGGCTTTAAAGCTCTTTCTTGAAGATGAGTGTGGCCACAGTGTGTAATGCTATTTAGCAGAAACTCGTAAAATAAAATGTGCTCGGAATATCAGTAGACAGGCCCCAGAAGTTAGAGAAGGGTATGGTAAGGATATGTGTCTGATGTTCAGGGTTTTCATTGCAGGGAGAAAATAAAAGGGGTGATACTGGATTGCACTGCTAGATTGTATGCCTAGCTCTGCATTAAATGAAAAGCGATTTCAGAAGCCGCCGAACATATCTGGTTCTCTTTAAGTGAAAAGATTTCTTTATCCTGCTGAGGAACCGCTCAAGCCTCAAAGTATGTATTCCGAACTCGCATCCTTCTATGACAAGCTGTCTGATAGAGCACATTTCATAGAAATTCCTTGGCTGAGGAGACCCTTTAAAGCGGCTGGCATTGAACTCAGAGGCCAACAGTTGAGCAGCATTGGACTTCCCCAGGGTGTGATTTTTTAGTCTCTTTCCAGCCTGCAGCCATTACTAATATACGAGTGTCTGTTGTATCCTGTGAGAGGAGGCTTTCCAAACTGAAGCTTATCAAAAAATGATTTAGACCTATGATGGTTCAGTGCAAGCTTTCAGATTCACATCTTGCATTATCATCTCTCGAAGGTGAGCTGGCCAAAAGCATCGATTATGACAAAGTGAGTAGCAGCTTTGAAGCCTTAAAGACCAGAAAATGAAAATTTTGGCATTTGGGATTTTTGCTTTATGGCTTTTTTGGCTGTCTTGCTTTATGTTCTTTGGATCAATACCAACTTTCAAAACAAGGTTTATAATTTCCGCAATTAGTTGCTGAAAGCAAGGTGGCTTCAGTATTTCCCGCTTTCTGTACATAAGCCATTTCTTTATTGTTTAATGAATCAATCGAGGGGTATGCTTATTTCGTATGCGCGACAAACTTGATTATGTGCTTGTCCCTTTGCAAACTTTGTCTTTTACAGTGTAGTCGTTTAAGCCCTCAATATGACTGCTTCTTTGTTTTTGTAACTTCAGTTCTTTTCTGTGTGTTTCGGTTGTCCCTTCACAATTAGCATGCTTACTTCTCAAATGGCATTTCTATGCCTATCTTTGCATGTGAGCGCTCAGTCTAACATTCTAGCTGGTTTACTATTAGTTTATTCTTTGTCACTGTGGCCGATTTAAGTGCAGTTGTCGTTGCATATTCAAAGCTTTCAACAGCCCTTATGAAGAATTTGTGGAAGCATAAAAAATGTGAACTGCAATACAGCACATGCCCCGCCGGGGTGGTGCAGTGGTAAGACGCCCGACTACTGCCCGGAGTTGCCGGGTTCGAAACCGACCACGGCGGCTGCGTTCCGATGGAGACGAAACGAAGTGGCGTCCGTGTGCTGTGCGATGTCAGCAAATGTTAAAGATCCCAAGGTGGTTGAAATTACTCCGTAGCCCTCCACTATGGCTCCCTTTTCTCTCTTTCCACTTTCACTCCCACTTCATCCCTTCCCTGGTTCAGGTGTCCACATAGCACGTGTGACAGATACTGCGCGTGTCCCTTCCTGTGAACCAATTTTATTATATTATATATATTGTAAAAGAAGGCTAGGTCGAGACGGCGAGGTCGTGACGGCAAGGACAGCGAAGCCTTGTCTAGCGTTTTAATCCGATCACGAACCCAGGCACGCGCCGGAGCCGGCGCCGCGGGACGATGATGATGGTATGTAAAAATGAAAGATCATGGCATGTACAAATGAAAGAAGGTTCACAGAAGGCTCACAATATGCAGCACATCTGTCAGTTCTTGAGGTTTTTGCTGGAGCTGCTATGCCTGATGTGAGTGAAATAATCCACAATGGTACCATGTTATATTCCTTGTGACATCTGCCACTTTGCCATTTTTTAGTCACTGTGCGTGCATCAGACAAAGCATTTCCACCCAAAGTTTGGAATTGTGGTTTTTATATGCCCTTTTATTTTTGTGGTCCCAATCCAATCTAGAATTTCATCTGTCAAAAACCTCTGTTTAGTTCTTCACAAATGCGCCGTTCATAAGAAAGGAAATATGGCATGCCCCTCGTAATATAGCTTGTTTAAATATGTAAATATAATTAGTTACGTACGCGGCATGCTTGTTACACTAAGTCTTAAGAAGAAATGAAGTAAAAAAATGCCTCGGCTCGCACCATTGCACCATGTTGTGCAATACTAAAAACGAACTTCCCCCATCGAAGAAAGTCATGAGGACATGGTTGGTGGTGGTATTGCTCTCAGGTGTGTGTATGAGGGGGGGGGGGGGGGGGCACCGCGCCTTACTGCACCAGGTGTCGCAGGCCCTAGTGACGCCATTGGGGGTTAGAAATGGAGTGCTTTCATGGGATACTGAGGAACGAATACAACCAGTCATGGGGACTGGAAGCATGTGCATTATCTGCGCTTGTGCCCTCGTTTTTGTGTCCTTTCTGAGTTCATTAACAGGTATAGTGAGGTTCACATGCAACGGGTACCTTATACACATGAATGTTGTTTCAAAGTAATCTAGAAATGTTGTCAGTATTGTTCCAGTACTGATTATGAAGCAACACAACTTTACAAAAAAGCGTGGTTGTGAGCCGCTAAATTCATTTATTTTTCTGTCTTGAAAATGTTTCAAGCTACAATTGCCATGTCGCTTTGCATAAAAGAAGCTATAGCTTTTTTGCAGGAATGTTTTCAGAGTGAGCTAAAGAAAGAAAGTGTAAAGAAATATCAAATAGTGACATGTAGCTTCTTTTATGCATGATGTTTTTGTGTCGCACACGAAGTGAAAAGATAATTCTTTGTTGTTTAACAGTTCTGCAATCAGTGTATTACTTTTGCAGTGCTGCATGGCAGACCACTGAAGGATTTATACATCCTACAAAAGACTAAAAATGACAAAACATGGCCATGAAGCTGAAGGCCCGTGATCTCCCAGAAAACAATGGGGTGGATCTGAGGAGGAAATTTATGTTGACAGTAGTAAGGATGGCAGTCCACTGCTTTGTGGCCCTTCACTTGGCCGGGACAACACTGGTGTATACTACACTAACACCTACAGTATTTTTGCCCATGCTGTCAGTTATTCTGAGAGCTGCGGCGGTGACTTTCAATATGTGATGCATTTGTTTAAAAAATGCAAGGGAGCCCAATTGTGGCCGATTGAGTTTTCCAGTTGGCCTGAATGGGAAAAATGTAAAAGCATAAAACCAATTGGCATTAATTTTTCGGCCTGGTTGGCCACTTCATTTGGCTACTCCAGTACTAGTCAGTGCTGTTTTAAGTTATAAGGGCTCATTTGTAAAAGCAATTCTAGATCCTAATAAAGAGCCAAGCATTATTCAATTGAGTTTCCAGTCAGAATTTACATTTTTTCTCGAAGCCCTCATTTCATTTAGGCACATCTTCATCTCTCAATTTCCTTTCCAATCAAAATTTTCGGTCCCAAATGAGTTTCTATAATCAAATGCCTTCCAGTTACCAGATGACCTCCTAGGTGGAATAAGTACTTAGTCCCCTGCCTAGTTTCAACTATTTATAAACAAACAGTTTATATTTAATATGGGTTACGAAGTTCCGGTCATCTTAGAATTGTTATTCCTAATGAACATCCAACCTGAATGGACAATTGTTATGCATGGTGAAACTTGAATTCAAACTACTATTCAATATTGCATTGTGTGTGTGCTGGCTAAGATATTAAAGGAAGCTGGTGATCACAGAATACTCCTTAGCTGCATTTCGCTCCCTAGTAAGAAAAGACACATACATATTAGATTTCAATAGGCATTGCAGTTAAACATTTTGCAGCTAATTTCAAAGTTCATTCTGGAGTCAATAATTTTATTTCAAGCATATTAGATGGTCTCGAGAGCTATATTAAATGCTTCAGAAAGCAGCTCACTTAGGCCCTGGACCCATCTACAAAGGAGCAGCAGGTTTTAGCTGCAGAGTAGGATAAAAAAAAAATTACATATTATTTAAAAAAGAAGGGCAAGGATTAGACCCTGCAGCTGGAAGATTTGTTAATGCGAAAACATTACTTCGCTATGTTCACAGATTTCTGTCCGCAGACCGCATCCGTAGAACGTGTTTGCAAAGTCATCTCCGCAGCTGTTGTAATTGAGAAGGAAAGAGATTAATGAGTGGTGTCAATCATTAGAGGGTGGTGTCCCAAAAAATTACTAGGCCAAAAAGTTATTAGGTAATTAATTATAGCAAAAAATGTAAAAGTAAAGACGAAAATGTCTCATTAGCCAATGACTTGGCGCCCCTTTTGAATGTATCAAATGCTAAAATAATTAATTCAGTCAATTAGGGAGACATTAAGGTGTATGAAATACGAAATAGTTAATTAAATAACTCAATTAACGTGACGTCATGAAACCTGATGTTGAGTCAAAAAGGGCATAGCAGGGAATTGGCGCGCAATTTGAAAGTACCAGACACTAAAATAGTTAATAAAATCAGTCAATTAGGGTGACGTCAAGGATGTGACATCACGCAACCGGAAATAGAGCCAAAAAGGGCATAGGAAGGGATTTACACGCAATTTGAAAGTACCAGACTAAAATAGGTAAACAAGGGAATTAATGCGATGTCAAGGATATGGCGTCACGCAATCGGAAATAGAACCGAAAAAGGGCATAAGAAGGGATTGCCATGTAATTTGAACTTACCAGACTAAAATGGGTAAACAAGAAGTGAATTAAGCAACCGGTAGCAACCAGAAGCAACCAACACCAGCATCTTTCGCATTACTCCAATACAGATTCTGCAGTGCTCTTATATTTTTGCAACAATCAATACTTCTCATTTTACAACCCTAAAAAAGTGTATTTATAGCTGTTTTTGCAATTTCAGGAATACCGGTTCAGGTTCATTCAGTGAGACCATAAGATTGAAGTGGCAGCAGTGCCATCGAGTGAAGAAAACTTTGACTGTCCTGCCAATAAAAATAGTAAACATGCAACAAGCGATACTCATAGTCAAAGGTAATTCTGTATTCTGCAAGGAGGTGTCTTGTTGTCAACCGGCGGTCAATATCGGTTATGTAAGAAACGCAAATTTACTGAAGAACCATCATTTTATTGATATTTGATCTTCTGGTGCTTGCCCACACAAAACTGCAATATTTTCGTTTGGGGCCTTGCATAATTAAAGGCAAGGACAGCACCACATCAAGATAAAGCTCACTCATTAACCAAATATTTTTTACAGAGTTGTTTATATGAATTTTCTATCCCAAATGAAAAACATCCCCACTAAGACTTATGTGAGTTTCTACAAGGTTAATATTTTTATCACAGATCTGTAGCCATCTCTTAGATCATTTTCTTTTTTCAGGCTCAAAACAAAATAGTTTTTTTGTGTTTATTTATTTATGAAATCGGGCCAGACAAACAATTTTTCAAGTAGATCATTTCAATGTAAAACAGTCTCAATGAGATCAAAGCCAGTACTATTATCAGCATACATGATGACCTGAACACTGTTGTTAATATGAATTATGTCATCTATGTACACATTCAACAAAAATTATGCCTAATACTCTTCCTTGGGGTACTAAACAAAATATATAAAGGATGTGTTTGTTACTATTCATCTGATTCCTTGAATGGGACTCGAATATATCTCATCAAACACAAGACAGTGAACTTTAAAGTCTTCTGAAGATATCGGCATCTGCTCAGTTGTTTCAATCATTGCCAATATTTTTGTAAGTGTGCCTAATTCAAGAAAATATCTCTACGAGCCTGTGATCCATGGTCTAGCAGGAGATGCCATAACGTTTCCTGATAGAATATTGAGTCTTTATGTTATCAGCATTGCATGACATGGTGTTCATTGGATGTGAAGCATGTTTGTTCAACTTTCACAAAAGAATGCCATTCCAAGAATTTCGACTCCCTTGTAAAATGTTGGCATAGAACTGAACAGAACTCAAACTGTTGCCATTAAATTGGACTCCAAATTGTTGACTGAGGGCCAATATCTAAGTTGGAAATAGACATTTTAGATTTTGATTTGGCCTCAACTGTTTTGTTAAACTTGGAACAAAGCCATACTGCCGCGGTGCAATCTATCGCTACGTGGTTCGGCCAGAGCAGCTCCTTAGACAGTGAAAGGCACAGTGACCAATGACAATATTTGTTTTAGAAACAGCCAACAAAAGTGAACTGAGAACATGGCAACCGCTCGCCGCATGCATGGTTACTATACAATTGCTTTCTGCACTTGAACCTTGTCTAGGACGCCTAGCGCGTCGAATGCTTCCGTTAAAAAAACCCGGCGCTGTACAAGCGATCAAATCCGGGCGCGTACACTTCTGCCTTTCCTCGTGCTCTCGAATTAAATGATCCTCGGATGGTGACAATAACCTTCGAAATGTTATGCATTTATATAAAAAAAATACACAACAGAACAAAGCCGCCTATCGCGAGGCTTAGTTTGTCGTTACTGCAGGAATAAAGAGAACAACACTGGCCCCCTGCTAGCTGCAGCAGTTGTGTAATGCATGAGGTAAGTGGGAATTGAGCAGCACAGTAATTTAATCAATATTCAAGATGATTATGCAATTGTTATATAAAATGCCGATCCTTTCAATAATAAACATCACTGAACAAAGCCGCACCACACTGAGAGTATAAACATCACTGAACAAAGTCGCACCACACTGAGAGTACTCTAGCTGTTAACCCTGTTGCATAGGCTTAGCGTTCATCGCGGCAGCAAAGTGACGCTTGCCACGTGTTCTGCAGCTGCTGGACGAAGTCTTAAAAGAATGCATGAGGGAAGCAAGTAATAAGCTTTGGTGGCCGCGATACCAAGTGCGTACAGGACATGCAGGCCTGCGGTCTGCCAGGAAACATTGGGGCAGCCCTGAAATGGATGGATGGATGAATGGAATATAGGAGCGCCCCCTTTGAAACGGGGGGGTAGCAGTAGCTATCATGCTCATTTTTCGCCCTATATCTTATATATTGTTTTAGATTGGTTAACTAAACCACCATTCTATTTATTAAATTTTTGTTTCTACATTATTAATATTATGTCACTTCTCTGCTTTTAAGCCACCAATCTTCCAGTCGTCTTTTGCTAGTTTCCACCGCCGGTTTATTCACCCGGCCACTCGTATCTAAACCTCAGAGCTTCAGGAACAGTGATTGCGCCTGCATCAACTTCCGGATGGATACCATTACAATCGAGTATAATATGGTGAATTGTTTCACTGGAGTTACCACATACCACACATGCGTCATCGTCATTGATAAATTTCTTTTTGTAGCTGCGTGTTCTAAGGCACCCTGATCTAGCTTCAAAAAGTAGGGCACTGCCTCTTGAGTTATCAAAGAAAGCTTCCTTCCTGATCTGCCTTTTCCACTTTCGGTATAATTCCACACTCTGTTTCTTTTCCATCGAAATTATCCAATTTTTACCTTCTGTGTTTTTCACCCGTTGCTTAACGCTCTTTATTTCTCCGTCTTTATGGCTAGCATACTTACTAGTTGGTTTCCTAGTTCCTTTCCTCCATTGTGACTCAACGCTTTTTAAGTACAGGTATTTAAATACTTTAGCTGCCCATCTGTTACTGTCCAATTTCCTCAGGCGTTTCTCATATAATATTTTACACTGAGCTTCCCGTACTTCTAAAGATGCCCAGCCCATATCTCCCGGCACCGCCTCATTTGTGGTTTTGCCGTGGGCACCTAGTGCTAATCGTCCAACGGCTCTCTGATTTATTTCTAATGTCGACTGTATCTCTGATTTTAGGCACAGAACCGCATTTCCGAAAGTAAGTCCGGGCACCATAATTCCTTTCCAAATACCCCTCAAAACCTCATACCTGTCGTATCCCCACAATGCCCTATGCTTAATAATCCCTGCATTTCTTCGCCCTTTGGCCTTAAGTGATTGCCCATGCTTTCCCATGTATGCCAATCCTTCGTTTACCCATACCCCCAGATATTTATATTCTGCTACTCTGGGTATTGCATGGCCTTGTATTTTAAGACCCTGATAAGTTCAGCCGTTGAAAATTATCAGATCCGACATAACTGCGCCAAAACTGAAGTCTAGAGCGTCCTCTTCGTCTCCGCAATACTTAGAGTTTCCAGACTCAGCTAGCAGCACAATATCGTCTGCATACATCACACCGTGGAGGCGCTGCTCTACCGCCTTTCCACCTAATCTGTATGACAGGTTAAAACCTAGGTTACTGTCTTGTATCCTCCGTTCCAGGTTTATGATATAAAGCATGAACAGCAGCGGTGATAGAGGATAGCCTTGTCTTAATCCTTTGCATACTTCGACATCTTCCGTACTTCTTATCCCTTCCCATGTAATTTCTACTTTGTTATCCCGGTATATTTTCTGTAGGAACTCTATTATCTCATAACCGATACCTTCTTCTTTTAATATGTTCCACGGGAGTTCCCTGTTTACGTTGTCGTACGCCCCGTTTATGTCCAGGAAGGCCAAACACAAAGGTCTTTTTTCCACTCTAGATATTTCGATGCATTGTGTAAGCACGAACAGGCTATCATCTAAGCGCCTACCATTTCTAAAACCGTTCTGAAGTTCTCCGAGTATCTTGTCGCTTTCTACCCATGCTTGCACCTTTAATTTCACCGCCTGAATGACCAACCTGTAAATAACAGATGGTATGGTAATCGGCCAGAAGGATTTTATGTGCATCCTTTCTCCTTTCCCTTTATAAATAAAATTCATTTTACTCTGCCGCCAGCTGTCCAGAATTTGCTTATTGTTATGACTGTTCCAGAGCTTTTAACGACATTACGTTACTTTTTGGACCAAGTTCATTATCAGCTTGATTGGAATTCCATCTATTCCTGTAGATGTGTTTTTAGGAATATTTTTTTCTGCCTTTTTCGTTACTTTTTGGACCAAGTTCATTAATCAGCTTGATTGGAATTCCATCTATTCCTTTAGATGTGTTTTTAGGAATATTTTTTTCTGCCTTTTTTTAGTTTAGATTGGTCAGTTCTAAGCTGTTTTGTATTCTGCTACCTTGTGTTTCTTCCTGATTTGCGGAGATTACACTATCGTCGCTCTTAAATGACTCGGCTATAACCGATGTAATGTAGTTCACTGCGTTGTCTCCCTTTGAACAATTTCCCTCGTTACCTTGAATCCGATCCTGCTTTCTTTGATTCTTCTTCCCTAGCCAGCTTATATGGTTCCAGAAGTTTTTTGCTCCGACTCTAGAGGCATCGTGTATGTTAGCCATCCAGTGATCGGTGGACTGCTTTATTTTACTTTGGACGAGGGCCTGTACCTCATGTTTCTTTTGTCGATATGGTTCCCATTTTTGGTCGATTTCCTCCTGAGGTACCTGTGCTTTCTTTGCCACTCGGTGTTCCCTTGAAGCAGTCCGTCGTTGTTCAATAGCTTCCCTGATTTCCTTATTCCACCAGCTACGTGGCTTCCTATTTCCATTCCAGCGGTTTGCTACTTAAGAGTAGTTCTACCTGTTCATAATCCCAGTCTTCCATGCGGCTTTTCTCTATTGCTTCCTTTATGTCTGCTGCTACCTGCGCTATTTGATCGTCGTTTAATTTTGCGTTTACTTTTTGTCTAATTTCCATTTCTCTTTTCATCAAGGGCCCCATATGCACACTAATACGTTTATGATCACTTACCAGACTACACTCCCCATTTTCATCTATTTCCATTTTTGTGACCTTGCTAAAAATTCCCTGCGACATTAGACAGTAGTCAATGACCGTCTGCCTGTTGCGGAATTCCCACGTGATTTGGCCTTCGCATTTTGTTTCTCTATTTACTATAACTAGATCGTGTCGCTCACAGAAATCTAGCATTAGCTTCCCGTTACAATCCGTGTATTCATCCAGATCGTCGATGTGGCCGTTCATGTCCCCCAGCAGAATAATATTGGCCCCGTCTCCAAACTGGCTTCTATCATCACTGAGACATTCAACAAGATCCTTGTTTTCTTGCCTGCATTGGTGTCCTGTTCCTAAATAAACTACCCCTAGCCTTGTCCTTATGCCGGCAATCGTTCCTGATGCGCAGATTTGTTCTTTACAAGATGATTTAATTATTTGCCAATTTGTTCCCTGGTGTATCAACATACCTACCCCTCCACCCTTTTTTTCCGTTCTCGTTCTGTTGCACCTTTCCCAGACGTAGCCTTCTATAAACGGCGGATTGTCTAGATCCCTGAGATGAGTCTCGCAAAGAGCGTACACACCTATTTTGTCATCCTTCAACTGCTGTTCTATCTCTAGCCATTTCGCTCTTTTTCTGCCTCCTTGCATGTTTACGTAGCTGATCCTATTGATAAATTTCTTTTTTGTACATTTCCTTCTCGACCTCCTCCTTGCCATTTCTTGGGGCTCAGCCTCCGTTATTACACTTCCTTGTGCTTCACTTCTAGCTACCTCTGTGCACAGAGTCCTCGCGGACCCCCAGAAAAGCTACAGCCCTGCCAGCCAGGCACCAGCCGATCTCTGCTCCAACCCTTCTGTTAAAACATCTCGCTGAAAAGCTCTACCAAAACCTGCTTTATGCAGCACACTGTTTACCTCAACCACTTCGAAATGCTTCTCCAGGCTTTACTTTCTTATGTCCTGATTAACTGTCAGCACGTCTGTTCCAACTTTCCGTTCAATCCTAGCACCTCTGGTACTGTTCATACAACTATCTGCGCTTGCTGTGCTATCTCCCTGATATCGTCAACTCCCTTAGCTAAACTTTCCACCACTCCTGCAGCGTCACCATTTAGGACATCGTTTAGCTCCGCGGCTACTATCACCATATTGCGCTCTGCGGAATTTTCCAACAGCCTATTTTTACTCTCTTTCAGCACTGCTCTCGTTGTCCTCCCTGGGAAGGCTCCAACTAACACTCGCTTATCACCCTTTACACGTTCCAAGATATCTCGCTTGTACCTGCTCATGTTAGAATCTCCGGCGATAAGCACCTGGGCCTTCTCTCTCCCTCTCCCAACTGTTGCCTCCTGCTTTCAGTTATCTGTGTCCTTCTCTCTGGGATTTTCATTCTTCCTTACTTCTTCCTTTTTCCCGGCGTCTTAGTAGCTGCTTCTAAATAACTCTGTCGGTTCGGATCCGCCTGACCTACTTTGCTTACGCCTTCTATGCCAGTGCTGGTCCCAGCCACGTGGCCCTCACTGGAATGTTCGTCCTCGTTTGAGGGAGCTGTCCAAGCAATTTCTGATTTTCTGCCTTTAACAAACGCACTTCATTTTATAAATCATCCACACGAGACACTAAACTGCCCTTTTCTCGATCAAATCTATCTAGGCGCGCACTCAGCACACAAGATCGACACAAAAAGTCGCTGCCTTCCGCTTCATCAACAGAGTCAAAACGCGTTTTCTTGAGATTAACCTGCGCCTCACACTGAGTACACTTTACCTTCTTTTGATGGCACATCTTAAGCATGTATCGACTGAACTATTTCTATTGCGAATTCTCAGAATATACAAACTGCCAAAAGAAGACACAAGAAACGACTAGCAAACACGCGTTAAAATCAATTTTGCGAACGCCAATAGCCTAGAAAAAAAATATTTATCTAAACAAAATAGTTAAAGAATGAATGCCGAGAAAACCTTGCTGCCGGCACGAAAAACCAGGCCGCTAGGACAAAGAGCTAAAATCTATTTCTTAGGCTGCACCTAACCTATCTAGCTGAAAACTAAATAAAGTTAATAAAATAAAAGGGCGGTATGGGTGCGCCGCGGTCTATCAGCGGCTTGCAGCGACGTTTGGCGTGGTGAACAGAACGCCCTGCACTCGTCCGTGGCCCTTTGCCGTGCACCGTCAACAGTGGTGCACTATGTCATGCACATCGCCTAGTTCTGCTTCCCTGGATGCTGTAGCGATGCTTCCATTGTAGACATTTACGAGGGTTGCGACGATGCTCCTGGAGAGCTGATCGATACTGCGATCCCTCACCACATGTGCTGCTGCGTACAAAGAAAATCCTCGGCCTCTTCGCAGCATACAGGAAACGGTGCTGTAAAAGAGTGTAGAGAAAAGTTTCATCATGAACATAGCGATTTGATGAATGCGCAACATATGACAAAACACAAAACTTTCGACAAAGAAATCTGCGGTCTTACCTCGATCCGGGTTGAGAATGGGTGCGGCAGACATGCGCCTCAGCATAGCAATCAGGCGGCGGTTCAGTTGCCGACGTCGGATGTTATATTTATTTTTTATTTATTTATTTGTGCATACTGCAGCTCCATCTGGAGCTATAGCAGGAGTGGGGTGGGGGAGTGCATATTTTAAGAAATGACAAAATGAAAAGAAAAAATGTAATGTAATCATACAGTACAATATCAACAAACAATCGAGCAAACAATCAAACAAACGCAGAAACAAGCTAATTATTGAATTCAGGTTATAAACTAAAGGTGGACCCCGAGTCCCTCAACCTGCAGGGTACGGCGCCCGGACAGTGATTAACAGAGGCTGATTGCCCTAACAAATTCAAGCAATGGGAGGGAACGATGTTATCCAGGTATTCTGTTCCATGCCTCTATCGTACGAGGGAAAAAACTGTGTTTAAATGTATCACTTCTAGGAAAATAGTTCCTAAGGTTAAGTTGATGATAATTCCTTGTGGATGTGCGATGCGCTGGATTGAGGCCTTGTCAAGCTGCCGTAAGGCAGCTTTTACTCCAGGCTCCCGCCATAATGTAAACGTTGATGGTAAATAAAGTTATTATTATTATTATTATTATTATTAATACAACTGGTAGACTATAGCCGATAATGACCATGTACGATGCAGTAAAGAAATTTCGAGGATTCAACTTGCCAACGACTTGATAATGTTGTTAGGTGCAATGAAGGAAGGGCGGAAGTGGGCGATAACTTCCGGTGATACCGGTGACAAATGAAACGAACAGCTTTTTTTTGGAGGTCTTTCATAGCCGTGGTCGTATTTTTTAACACGAGGAGCGTCTATGCCACGAGCTGCTGCTGCTGAGGTCCTGGAAGCACGTGGGGCGAGACAAGCGACACTGCACTTATATAGCAAAATGAAAGACAATTTTGCGTAATTTATACTTTCCTTGACGGTGCGCTTGCGATCTCCCGCAGGTCGTCATCATTATCGACGTCATTCAGCCCAACGTACAGCACGGATCGGCGTGCCGAAAGCGCATCCACGTAAACGCGCAGGCCCGCCATCGTCGAGCACCTCGGTGACTGAACGCGCCGCAGCCTGCCGCAGCGAGAACCATGAACCGAATGCCGAAACCGCGCGCGCTGCCAGAGCAGGTTCGTCTAGCGATTCCCTAGAGCCACTAGAGCGTCGAGGGACAAAAAAAAAAACACGCAAGCCCAGTTTTTAATTACGTCACATCCGGTTAAGCATCAAGCGCGACACGAAAAACCACGTCAGGCAGCTGCGTTCCCACCATTCAGCATTTCCAACCGAGCTATCCCGAAACGCTTTTTCGTTAAGAGCAGGTTAAGAGTCTCCCGACACCAGCATACCGATAACCTCAACAGCACTTCCCCCGACACTAGTGATGAACACTGGTATTAAAACTTGGTACTGTTAAACGAAAATACTCACACAGAAGATAAAAAAATGAATTTTTTGTAAAAAACTTGCGGTTTTCAAAAGTTCAAAGCAGACGCTTAATTACGTCCGATGTCTTTTTTTGTGCGATAGTTTGCTTTAGCCAATCGCAGCATTTGTTGTCATTCAGTGCCTGAGCTCGAACCGGCTCAAACGGCTCAGACTGCCTCCAGGGTTGCCACTGGTGGCTACTTTTCGCCAAATTGGCTACTTTTAGATGCCCAGGGCGACCAAAAATTTTTATTGGCGACATGGTGAATTTCCGGCAATTTTCGGTCAAGGCCTCAAGATGTGGGTTCTAAGCTCAATGGCCTCCGAACAAACTATCGACAACATTCTCTTTAATCAGTGTGGTTTTAGGAAGGGTTCAGCCGGTGGTTTTCTTTTTTCTTTCGTTTGGGAGGGAGCTAGAGGGGGGAAGTAAGTTTTCTCTCAAGTTCCATGCGCAGGAAGGCTGCAAAGAAAGGTTGCAGCCTGGCATCCCAGCACATTCCTCCCGGACAAATCGTGCGAGCAGACTTCGTCCCCGCGATGGCCTTTCCTCAAACGCAGTTATGTCCCCCCCTAGTTTGGGAGTAGTTGAAAGGAAGGATGTAATGTAATGCCTGATTTTCTCCCGCGCACTGCGCTGTCACAAGTCTCATTCACCACTTGTTTCGCCTCGCCAAGCGAAAATTAAAAAGAAATGGCATAGATGGCAAGCGCCGAAGACGCCTGGCTCAGTGCCTCAGGGAATTACGCAGGCGAGAATTGCACGCGTCCGATTGCCAGCAAGGGGCTTTTCAGCACACGCACAGTACCCCCAAACCCCCTTCCCGGTAACCACAAAAAAAGAGCGAAGAAATGCACATGAATGAGTGCCCAGCCATCGCTTGCGCTTGATGATGATGATGATTAATCTTTAATTTCCACTGATTTAGGAGGCCCCCTACTCCCCGCTCCTAGCACGCAGGCCTGAGGAACGGGGGCTGGAACCTCCGCGACTAAGGACTGGCGAATACACATTGGTTATTCGCGGCCTCAGCCGCCAGGCGGATGGCTTTTTGCTGGTCAGTGGGGACGTCGCTTCGCAGCAGGGTTACCCAGGCTTCTCTGCTTTTAATGTTGTCCGTAGCGCCCGGAGACTTAGGGCATTCCGAAGTATATGCTCGAGGGTCCCCCTCGCTTCGCAGGCTTTACATTTATCATTTTTTCTCTCATCTATCTGGCTGTGAAACAACCAGACAGGGTTCGGAAAATTTCCGGCTTGTAATCGCCGCCAGGCTATGGCCTCTTTATTATTTAAGCTAGGATCCGGTGGCGGCATCAGACGTCTTCCTAATCTATAATTTTCGATTATTTCTTTATAGGTTTGCAAACGTTCGTCCATCGCCCGGCAGTCGGGCGGCTCCGCGTTTGCCCGGAAGTAGAGATCTCGGGCTAAATCATGCGCTGCTTCGTTGCCGGGGACGGACGTGTGTGCTGGGACCCAAATTAGGGTGATTTTGCGATCGATTTTAGCTGCAACTGTTAGAATTCGGGCGGCTTCTTGCGAGACGCTGCCTTTTCCGATATTCCAGAGAGCAATTTTACTGTCGCTAAGGATCAATGTAGCCTTCGTTCCGACGCAAGCGAGCGCTATTGTGACCTCTTCAGCCGTGTCTATGTTTCTGCTTCGGTTCCTTCATGTATGTACGCCGGGCGCCGCG
>JAJIZL010004634.1:0-11537 GCA_023969395.1 Amblyomma maculatum | reverse complement strand
TGCCATTTTATAAATTTCCATGCAGCATCTTCAGTCAACCCTTCAGCTGTTTTTGGTTTTCGCTTTTTCTGCTTTTTTGTTACACAGAATATCTGCGGCTGTTTCTCCATCACGTTTTATAATTTATTTTTTCTTGAAAGAAGTAAAAAATTGGCAGTGGTTTAGCTTCGGTTAAACCTAGTTTAGTTGTGAAAGCACCAGCTGAATGGCTACGCTTAGGATAGCTTAAGCAGCGGCCGGGCTCTCTTTCTCCATAGTTGGTCGATTCTGGCCGTGCACTCCTAGATATATATACACCACACACATCTCTTTTCTGCACAACCAGTGAAGGGAGTGATGTGCAGCTGGCGCCGGCTGTGGTTATGACGTCACTTCTCCGGCACCGGTGAAGCGCGCGTGGCCGTGACAGCAGCTCCGACACACTAGCTGCTACCTCTGACGTGGCGCGGCTCCTCGCACATGCGCAGCTTGGCCCACGCTGTGCCATGTGAAATGACTCTACGACTAGTATAGTATTTTGTCAAGCAAGGCCGCGGGCGCCATTCTCAAAATGGAGGAATGTGTGGAAGTTATGGTCTTGTGGCAATGCAAGAACCCGCATTATCCAGTGCTCTCATGTTTAGTGTAATCTAGGTGAGATACATTTTCCTATGCGTCGTTGGAAAATTGCAAACAGGACAGTTTGCCCTAATTAGATTCTTAATGATTTTCCTTATATCTGATTGCCTTGGGGTTCTTGAATCCTGAAAATGCTGCCTGCTAGCTTCGAAACAGGGTAGAGGATCGTGGATTGATGATGATCACCTGTGCCTGCAAGGAGAGCTTTGCTTAATCACATAGGGCTGTTTTTCTATGGCGTTGCAGAGTGCCTGGATCTCACCCTAAGAGCACCGCTGGTAGCGAATGCACCACTTGGGGGGACTTGAAAGGCACACCACCTAGAGGCAGTGCCACCTAATCCAGGGAGAGGAAGTGCACGACGCAGGCAACAGGACCAGCATCATGATGCCAGTGATCATCACGTCGTGGCACAAAAGGTAGTAGTACAGCACGAGGTAACGCATTCCACTGCCACATCCTTTGCTGTGTTTCCATATTACGCAACCTAGAGTAAATATTTATATTTTTGCTGCAAAAGCCCCAGCTCAAGCATGGCTACTCTAAATCTTTGATGCGTGTTTTCCCATATTACACAAGCTAGAGTAAATATTTATTTTTACTGCAAAAGCAGCTCAAGCATTGCTACCCTGAATCTTTGATGCGTGTTGAAGTGAAGCCTTCAGTACAAGTTGAAAGGCTCCATCCCCATCTACCTTTGCCCCCCAGATAAGTTCTGTTGCATGTTTAGCCTTGACCTGCAGTAAAAGCATGCAAAATGCCACCAAAGTAACCAATGAGAATAAATTCAACTCCTTTCACAGAAATATCTCATCAGATGTACGACTGCGTGTAATTATTTACAGTGCTTGATTTAGCCTCGATGTGGCAGTGGTGTGGTGGTAGTAGAAGCAATTTTATATAGACAGCTGTTAAGCACCCGTCCCAGAGTTCCGCATCGCCGTAATGGTAGTATGATAGAAGTCAGATTAACTAGAGTAAGGCGGTTGTTGGAGTAAATAAGTAAAAGTAGAGTGGTTGCCACAGAAACCATTCAGAGGGTTGCTATTGTGGAGATAGCGAGAGGAGGAGAGTTATTATGGAATGACAAAGGTATGGCGAATGGAGAGAAGTGCAGCCGGAAGGTATTAATAGACTTATATCGCGATTTATAGCAGCAGCTGTTATGCGCCCGTTCCTCAATTCTACATTGGTATAATAGTAATATACAGTATTCGGTGCGACAACTCTCACAGTTGTTGCAAGGGAAGAGGAAGATGCGAGAGCAAAAGAATGTGCATTCGTTAGAAGTATATCTCATTTTACAGTGATAATTGTTAAGCAGCCATTATATATGAGAGTGCGCACAGACACCGTTGTTGGTCTCATAGTTAGAGAGTTCAAACATGTCCTTTTTGTTTTATTAATGATGTCGGTACCTTACAGCAGTTCAAGAAAAGGTCATCCTTTTGTGACCTTAGTTTTCAATATCAACTCGAGTTGACTGTGTCTCCTCTGATCTAGGTTGCTGTATGCCATATAAGCAAATCCTTGAAGGTGACGGTAAAAGATATATTTCAACACAGAACTAGCAAAGGATTTCATCCATCTTATTAAGCAGGCCTTCTGCTGCATCTTCCTCGGAGAGGTCAGCGTCAGAAAGCATCTTGACTAAAGGTAGTGCTCTGTGGATGAAGAGGCAACAAAACAGACGTCAAACACATCTACAGGAGAGCTTCGACCTAAAGTACAAAATGAAACATTAGTTGTGTGAACAATACACCTACTTTTTCCACACGCATTCTTTCCGTACCATTCGTTGGGGATGAAGTGCTGCGTTTGAGGAAATGGCCTGCGGTATCTGTGGAGAAACCACCCGAGCATCAACAAAACTACTTTTCATATTTCTGTACTTGTCAGCCTGTTTTTAACACAATATTGCTAAAGGCCCAAAATCATTGAAACCTCAAGCATGGGTAACATTTTAGCTTCTTTCAAGGAATTTTTGACTGGCACATACAGTGCATGCAATAACAGTGCAGCTGTAGGAGGGATAGGTTATGTATAGTTTAATGTGCCTTAAAAGATTGTGCAAGATCCTTCACTTCTGCTTGCTTTCTTAGTACATCCGAGGTAGTGAAAATGATTGCCGTGCAAGAAGGATGATGCTAAAAAGATGCAGCTCTTTTTCTCTTTTTGTTACATTTCCATAACCCTTCCATATTCACTGCACAGAAAGCGAGAACCACTTCCGTTAGGATGTGCTCGCTTGTCAGCAGAAGAATGCCAGAGCATGCAATGCATCCCTACATGTCAGCTTGCTACATGTATGTGTTCAGCCTAGCTGAGATGTATGCCTGCAAATGAGTATTTTGGGACCATATTAAAGTGTCAGTGAGTACTGCTACAGTCACATCACCTTTGTTTCTAATAAGCGAATAGCAGCCGCAATATGTGAGCTCAACAATATAATGTTGAAACTATTCTCATATAAGCTTGAGCGTGGCCAAGACCCATTAAGCGCGGTACACACTATTGTTGTTTCAGTCGTGGCTATTTTATGAAGGAGGTAAAATTGGAAGAAAACCTGCTGCTGTCGTTGAACAATGTCCCTTGAAAGACCGGCTGCCTGGCCGACCAGACTTGCATAGCTGCAGCTTGCTCGCCCTTCCCTGAGTTGGTACAGGTACACCAGCTCACCTTCGTGGCGAAGACTTTCGAAAGTCTGCACAGAATGTGAAGCATGCCCTGCAATGACCATCCCTATTGAGAGATCTCTGAAGATGGCATGAGAGTTCACAAGTGTTTTACATCTTTCTTTTTATTTTCAGGTTAATAAAGGAGACGAAGAAACAAAGAACAAATCGGTCCACAATGAGCCTACCTGCAACTTGGCAGTGCATGCCCGAAGCTGTTGCCCCCTGCTACCCAGTGAACAAAACAAGCAGTGGAGGCTTCTAGAGAACTGTGTATAACATGTCTACAAATTGCTCTCAATAAACTGTTTAATAGCATAAGGCTATACAAAAATGCTGAACAGAGTGTGCCTGGCTTTGTTTTGGTGTTTTAAATACAGCAGACTCGTAGGAGGAATTCGGTCAAGACAAGTTCTAAGATATTATGAAGCCAGACTGGCTTAAATGTGGTTTTTGTGACTATTCGAGTCAAATATGAAAGCTCTTTAAAAAGTGTTCCTGTTGACCGCTTGCAACAGAATTGGGTTATATATCTCCGTGCGCAAACCTCCCTGCTGACATCAGTGGGGCTGCTGGCCGTGCCTGCTCATTGAACACTCCCAAGTTATGCAGACGAGGCGTGGTTCCATATGGGGGGGCGGCACTCTGCTAAATAGACTTGTATTTCTTTGTTCTATTTGTACAAAACTTTCTATGCTTGTTAGAAATCATACTATGACTGCTTTTGCTAAATTTCATGGTTATATGTCAATTTATTTTGTTTATAGATCTAGCATTTCTTCCTTGGCTTTTGTACAATGCCTACAAATTAAGGGTGTGGTAATATTTGAAATTTCGAATAAGAATAAAATATGTTTGTTATTCGATTGATAATCAAGTGACTGATATTTGAAATATCCGATTATTCGAAAATTACTGAACATATCGAAAGTTTGCGAATCCACTTCAGCCTCCCCCACACTGCGCGCTTCACCGCAATGCCTGACCGCATGGGCTGTGCAGTGAAGCTGCCTCAGAACGTGACGGGGCTGTTTGGTACAGGGCTTTCCCAACAACATGCATCAACAAAACCAGGAAAAATAATGTTCTTACTTCGGTGTCAATCTCAAATTCGGACATCAATCGTACAGATGTTCATATAAAATTACTGTGATGCAAACTGTTTTTGTAGCGAGAGCTACATTGGCCACAGTCTCGCCATTTCATCGTGCCTGTACGAAGAGTGAAGAAAGAAGAAAAGAAGGCAGATAACCGTAGTTGGTAGAGGCGAACGACAACAGCGAATTGCTAGGGCAGAAGGTTCGTTCGAACTTTGTGATGGCGGTGTGCCCCGAAGTTCGACATAGAGATGTCATACCACTAGAAGTCTGCTACATCCGAATAAGGATGGTCAACGACAAGAGGCAAGGGGTGCTTATACGTGAAGTGATTCCCTTATGGCATAAGTAAAGCTGAAACCATAGAGTAAACTACTAAGTGCAAAAGCCACGTCTTTACTTTCAAGCCGAACCTAAGCGTAGCCATGCAGATTGCTCTCGCACAATGCCACGTTTAACCACAAGCTAAACCACAGTTATTATTATTTTTTTTTTTTGCAGTTTTTCAGGCCCATTCGAAAATTTGAGCTTTAAGTTCATTCGGACATTTTTTTCCGGTCCCCTGAAGGCTAAATTAAGGAGAGTTTACTGTATTCAGGAGCGATCTAGCAGCCCCTGGTTTCATGCAGACCCTACCTGTACAAACAAAAACTGGCATACAAAATCCTGTATAGAATTTATACTCGCTTCTTCAGTAGAGTATACAGAGTATACAGCAGAGTATACAGTGAATCCTTAAATGAACGAGGCAAACAGTGTTTCCTATTTTTTAATTTTATAATTTTTGCCCCATATTCATAAATTTTAATATTCACACACTGCTACTACAAAGTAAACGATATGTGGCAGACAGTCGGGTCAACATTGAATGTTCCTAAATTCTTTCCTGCAAGATACAATATCTCAGTTTAAAATTTTCGCACTACAGTTGCCTAGACTGAAAATGAAATTTCATATTACATTTATAAACAATGTTTTTACCAGCAGTATGGTTCTAGGAGCGTAAAACAAACAAACAATGTCAATATAGCTAAACAGTCAAGAAGAAATCCGTGTTAAGTCGAAGAACTGCAGAGGAGAAAAACGCCGACTCTTTGTGCCTTTCTCAAAATTGCAGAGCCAACATTTGTTGCGAAAAAGTTTTTCTAAAAGTATTCCTTGATGAACTTCAACAATTAAACTTTGAGACGGCATAAAAAACTAGGCACATAAGTGGATATAATTATTCGAAAAAGTGAATGCTCAGCAATTTCATTTGCTATTTCAAAGTCGCGTCCCCACGAACTGTTTCACGTGTCCTTTGGCTAAAATGAACTTTCATGGTGACTGCAAGCCATGGGGACAGCACAGAATGGTTTCTATTCAAAAGAAGCCCACCCCTACAAGATGGCTTCCGCCTGCCTTTGAGCAAAACTGTGGGAATAAATTCTCTACCTTTGAGCCCATTTACAACGGCTGTAGTTATAATGAATGCTTGGTTATTACAAACAGCGGTGGAACTACCGTCAAAATATCCAATGGGGTGACGCCACTGCGTCTAACTAAAACGAACCCCTGTGACAGCGAACCCCTGGTTGTAATGGACGAGGAGGTGGCATAAATCTCGCCTCCGTAGCCGAAGAGTGCAAGCTTTCCATTAGCGTAGGGTCAGTGAGCATTTACTAACTGTCGTGATTGATCGCTCACAAAAGTGCCAGCCCCTACTCTCCTAGAAAAAAATGTACATCGAAATTCTCCTTAACAGCCATCCAAGCACGCACTATGAGGCCATGCAAGATCGGTCAGTGTGTGTGAGAGTGCTGGCTCGGAAAAGCATGGTTGGTAACACAAGGCAGAGGCACTGCTGAAACTACTGCATGCAGTCAGTGCGATCAAAAAGTAACAGTGATGTGTAAAGTTTCAAAAGCAGTCAAGGGTTGTCTTGCCGGCATTCCTGGTCACATGGCGTGTGTTACCGACCCAATGCAGTCTCCCCTATCTGTGAAGCTGGCACACACATGCAGCGCACTGACAGCAGTGTCTCTGTCACCTTCATGTAGAGCGACTGAGGAGTGCGCACCGGTCAATGAAGAGTGAACTCAAGCACACAACTTACCCTTTAAAAAAGCAAGTACTGCTATCACTTTTGTTTGACATCATTTTTTTTCGCTATAACGGGACAAGTCCAGTTACTATGAATATTGGATATAACGAACACAATCTGTGTGACCGTCAGGTTAGTTATAAGTGGGTTCGACAGTATTTGTAACTTTGTGAAATGCTATTTTATTCTCTGTTTTCATGCAACATATATACGGACGCACCCAGCACAGTCGCATAACTTTTCTTCAGAGGCATTTCTAATAAGATGGACAAATTTTCTGGTCCCTTCAAGCCTTTACAGTCGTCGTAGCACACAGACTAGGCAATTGTGTTTGTTTATCCAGATTTCCGTGTCCAAGCCTGTGACAAAACAGGACCGTCTTTGCTCGGAAAATGTCACTGTTCAATCGTCTTCTGTGCCACTCTGCTGTCACAGCCGACATGAGTGCAGAAAAACAAAAAAGATAACATCGCCGAAACACACAAAAAAATAAAAGTATTGCAAAGCATAATCGAGGCATCTTCCAGGCAAGCTCTAATCATCGGCAGTTTTTGGGTAAAAATGCAGGTACAGATTGGACACCACTGTCCTCCGAAACCTGTGGCCTGTCCAGGTCTATTACACGCTGTATCAGACCACTGAACCCATCAAACACTAGTAAATTAGTTTTTCTGCCAGCAATGCACCCTCAGTAGGTTTTACTAAATTTTCGCAGCTTATTTCTTGAGAGTCATGTGTGCCTTTTGAGTTGTAGTATGCTAGTTACCGACCAGATGCACTAGCACAAGATGGTGGACCTACCAGGTAAGAAAGCTGGTGAACGGGTGGTAAGTAGTTGTGCAAAGTGTGAAAGTGCGTGGCCAACAGAGTGTGGGGACACGCAGCTGGATCCTTAAGGAAGCTCTCCAGTGTACCGGCCAGAAGTCCAATGCCGTTGGCCTGCGAGGTTGCAAAAACATTGGTGTCTTCTCAAGCACTTTCACTAAAAATCACGTGAACTGGCATAAAAAGAGACCCTCTGACCCATTTTCAGCCACATATTTTTTCCCCTCCACCCCACCTTCTGTAAAGAGCCAAGGCACACATACACAAATAAATACACATATACACAAATACATAGTGATCTATATCTCTGTTTTAAAAGCAAGCTCATTTATAATCATCATCAACCTCTGCGGGAAGGGCAATGCGGCTGACCACCAATTAAATCTTAACCATTTGACTGTTTTTGCCATACGGGTACTGCGGCTGCATTCTGTCCCGCAGCATTTGCTCACGTGATAACTAAACGTCATCGTAAATAATAGGTAGGGCAGTTGCTGGCTCCACTCACAGTCTTTGTTCCCTTGCCAAACTCATCCATGATGACCAGAGACCTTCCACTTCTCATCTGGAAGATGTGGGCCATCTGAAAAAGGGGAAAGTGGAGCACAAAAAAGAAATTAAGTGAAGCTGCATGCCATGAACCAAACCAAGAAAATTTTCCTCAGGTAGAGAATGCATCACCATGTGTGGTTCCAAATAAGACCCCTAGGGGACACGTTTGAAAGCACATCCTGAAAACATTAGAATGACTATGGGCCTAGTGCGCTGGTATGGAGGCGCCACTGCTCCGGAACAAGTAGCGCCACCTCCCGCCGGCGCACCCATATGTGGTATGTCTGCTCGTCGAAGAGAGGCGGCGGAGTGAACGCGAAGTCTACCCTTCTCGGCAGAAACCTTGTGAGAAGAAAACTCTTGTCGGTCATTTCCTGCCTCGTGTCACACGCGTACATACCAGACACATGTACCATGTGTGCGTGTTGAAAAATAAACCAAAAACAATGCGAAGAAAGCCGGTACCCGTTCATGCCATCTGGTAGAAGGCCGCCGGCGCTTTGGGTGCAGCGCATCGTTGGCGCCCGAGCGCTTCTGCTGGTGGCTCTTCGTTTTTTTTTTTTTTTCCTTTGAAGTAGGAATTCGGAACCCGAACAATATGGCACTTTGAAAGTAAAGACATAAATAAAACAAAAACTAAGCCAGTGTGCAATGCGCAGCACTGGATTTTCCCCTCGGTGGCAGTGTATGTGGAAACGGCATGCTAGACCCCCCAGAAGCGACAGCCGAGAGCTGGGCTCCGTTGGTCAATAGAAAGGCTCTTAAAAAAAAAAAAAAAAATCACGTCTTCCCCAGGACGGGACGAGCAGGCTGTAGATGGAGATGTACCCTAAGGCGTCGGGCCTTGCGTGCACGTGCTTTTTCGGCGCTCGGCAGTTCTACCGTAGTTTTTATTTTCTACTCGATGCGTCGAAATAAGTGGTGACGGATCAGTGCGCGGAAAAACAGCCATAGCTGAGCAAGCTCCACAGCGCGTGCTGTTCGGGGGATTTCGCGTGATCGGGAATGTTGAGACTTGATTTAAGAATAACTGCTTGGTGCGCGGTCAGAAACTGTACGAAGCCAGCACGTGCGTGGAGTGCGCGGGGAACTTCACAGTGCAGAAGGGCCTTTGGATATCTTCAGAAAATGCGCTAACGAAATGAAAACCGCCTTCTACGACGTCATCTTGAAGGTAAGTTTTATTCGGCCCTTTCGGCGTCTCTTCACCACATATGTAATTCATTTTTTTTTTTGTATGTAGTTGTTGGCAAACCCACGCAATATCACGGATGCCAGTTGCATCTGCAAGGCCGGGTGCCACTGTTAACGATGCGACACATCGATGTATGATTTACAATAAGTAAACCGCAAAAAAAAACAACTTGATTTTCGATTGCTGCCCGACGGTTTCTTTTATAAGTATATTACGACACTCATAAACACAAAAGCAGATCGAGCTGTAAGTTAAAAAGGACGTTTTTTCTTTGCGGGGAGCCATATGAACGTGTGTCAAGTCAGCAAGCGCGCACTCCTGCAATGTGCTTCGCTCTCCATGTCGTGCTTCTACGTCTTTTACGCCAGGCTAGGCTTCCCAAAAGGCTTCCCAAACTATCATTAGGAAGTCGTTAGAAAAAAAAAATCTCTCGTTGGGCAGGAAGGCTCCGCGCTCTCTACAACACAGGCTGTGTCCGAAGACCTGTCAGCGCTGGTTACAACAACTTTTAGTAGTTGTTACAACTTTTAGAGCTCGAGTTGGGTCCAGAAATAATAAAAAAAAAAAAAGGACCTTTTTTTTGTGTGTTTTTCGCGTGTTGCGCGCTCGATACAAACAAGCGATCGCTCGTGCATGCTTGAAAGAAACCTAGCGTCAAGTACTGTACAAAAAAAAAAAGAAAAAAAGAAAAGTGGGAAATGCGCAGCCAAAACGAAAAGCATTGGGTGCGATATGAGATTCGAAATGACTAAGTAAGTACAGGCCCTTGTTTTAGTCGCTGTTTATTTTTTATTCTTACGGGGAACCAAAAAGAAATCGGAACACAGCGTCGGCGCTACCCACTGTTGCGGATCCAGACAGCCGCCTTTTACAGCGGCGCCTCCCAGACGGCGCCACATGTTCGGCCAAAGCTGCAGCGCACCAGGCCCATAGTCTTCCGACTGCTCAACAAGTACCGGTATCCATGGGATACCGCTCATCAGAAGCCTGGTGTCTACTTTCAAATGTAGTTTTCTTTTATCATGGTCTTATGCCAACACGAGCCGTTCCGATTGGGCCGCTGTGACGCACATGCCGACCCTAAGGATGCCAAAATCGCCAGAAAATTATTCTTTTTTCATGTCTGCCTTTGGCTTAAACAGGTATCTGGAATTAGTTTCAATGCCTTAGGGACATGCAATTTCAATTCATTACCCAAGCTAAGTTCTAATTTACCAAATTTCAGGCTGCTGAAAATAAGCAGTAGGGACACATGAATATATCAGAAAATTTCAAATAACAAAGTATTCTCCCATTCTATCCACAAAACAAATCAAATAAGTATTTGTTCTCAATTGTTCGAAATGAATTGCACAAGTTCCTAAGTTCAAATAAGGTTTGCTGCATTTCTTTTTCAAGGCTATTGCAAAAACAGGGCCCACATCCGTCATGTACCATGTCGCTGCAATCGGCATGCACAGGACAGAAACCTCAGCACCTCGTCATGTTCCATTTATGTGGCGACACTCATAATGTTTAAACATTCCTTCACAGACTGGACGAAGTCTGGAACCTGTCTGGTGGGTTGCCAGACAGGTTCAGTGAACTCAGCCTTTGACTCTGGATGCCCGGTCTCAAAGCCGTCATTCATAAGTGGCTCTGGCCCATCTCATGTATACTCAGATGTGGTGCCAGTTCATTGTATGTCGCCATCAACAGCTAAAGGTGCTTTCCAATGCATATAACTTGACAGTGATAGACTTTAAATAATGAACTCATGGTGCGATCGCTTAATAGAAGTAGTGTTGTGCCTTTTAAAAGGTATAGCTATAACTGTATATAAGTAATAATGCCACACTGCAGCACCGCCGCCGATACGGTTTTGCTATTTCGCATGAGCGATTGTTAAATATTTGCAGAAGTATAAAATGTTTATAAAAATATACTGCTTTTATTTCATTCAAGCAAACTGGGTACCCAAGGAAGGGAAGCGTAGCAAAGGGCGGCAGAAATTTAGGTGGGTGGGTGAGGTTAACAAGTTCGCAGGGGCAAGTGGATTCAGCTAGCACAGGACCGGATTACATATATGGAGGAATGTAGGAGAGGCCTTTGCCCTGCAGTGGGTATAGTCCGACTGATGATGATGATGATGAACAAAAAAACAAAAACAAACAATTCATTCACACACAACTGCAGAGAGTCCGGCACTAAATGGCAAAGAGCTGGCATGACGGATTACCATGCCTGGGGCATACTTGGGGGCTTGAGACTCAGCACACCGCTTTTAATTTTTAATTTGCTTACATTACTGCACATTCCATTGCACTATATACAAGGACATACAAATACAGTCCCTCAGTGTTTGACCACTACAGAGAGGTACACCATGCATACTGTTCCAAACAAAATAACAAAATAGTGGCCAAATCAAAAGTTAAGTGCAACAAACAATGCGATATAAGTTTAGTGCCACATGACTCACAATGTAACATACTAATTTAGCTCATTAAAGT
>JAJIZL010004633.1:0-11538 GCA_023969395.1 Amblyomma maculatum | reverse complement strand
TGCCATTTTATAAATTTCCATGCAGCATCTTCAGTCAACCCTTCAGCTGTTTTTGGTTTTCGCTTTTTCTGCTTTTTTGTTACACAGAATATCTGCGGCTGTTTCTCCATCACGTTTTATAATTTATTTTTTCTTGAAAGAAGTAAAAAATTGGCAGTGGTTTAGCTTCGGTTAAACCTAGTTTAGTTGTGAAAGCACCAGCTGAATGGCTACGCTTAGGATAGCTTAAGCAGCGGCCGGGCTCTCTTTCTCCATAGTTGGTCGATTCTGGCCGTGCACTCCTAGATATATATACACCACACACATCTCTTTTCCGCACAACCAGTGAAGGGAGTGATGTGCAGCTGGCGCCGGCTGTGGTTATGACGTCACTTCTCCGGCACCGGTGAAGCGCGCGTGGCCGTGACAGCAGCTCCGACACACTAGCTGCTACCTCTGACGTGGCGCGGCTCCTCGCACATGCGCAGCTTGGCCCACGCTGTGCCATGTGAAATGGCTCTACGACTAGTATAGTATTTTGTCAAGCAAGGCCGCGGGCGCCATTCTCAAAATGGAGGAATGTGTGGAAGTTATGGTCTTGTGGCAATGCAAGAACCCGCATTATCCAGTGCTCTCATGTTTAGTGTAATCTAGGTGAGATACATTTTCCTATGCGTCGTTGGAAAATTGCAAACAGGACAGTTTGCCCTAATTAGATTCTTAATGATTTTCCTTATATCTGATTGCCTTGGGGTTCTTGAATCCTGAAAATGCTGCCTGCTAGCTTCGAAACAGGGTAGAGGATCGTGGATTGATGATGATCACCTGTGCCTGCAAGGAGAGCTTTGCTTAATCACATAGGGCTGTTTTTCTATGGCGCTGCAGAGTGCCTGGATCTCACCCTAAGAGCACCGCTGGTAGCGAATGCACCACTTGGGGGGACTTGAAAGGCACACCACCTAGAGGCAGTGCCACCTAATCCAGGGAGAGGAAGTGCACGACGCAGGCAACAGGACCAGCATCATGATGCCAGTGATCATCACGTCGTGGCACAAAAGGTAGTAGTACAGCACGAGGTAACGCATTCCACTGCCACATCCTTTGCTGTGTTTCCATATTACGCAACCTGGAGTAAATATTTATATTTTTGCTGCAAAAGCCCCAGCTCAAGCATGGCTACTCTAAATCTTTGATGCGTGTTTTCCCATATTACACAAGCTAGAGTAAATATTTATTTTTACTGCAAAAGCAGCTCAAGCATTGCTACCCTGAATCTTTGATGCGTGTTGAAGTGAAGCCTTCAGTACAAGTTGAAAGGCTCCATCCCCATCTACCTTTGCCCCCCAGATAAGTTCTGTTGCATGTTTAGCCTTGACCTGCAGTAAAAGCATGCAAAATGCCACCAAAGTAACCAATGAGAATAAATTCAACTCCTTTCACAGAAATATCTCATCAGATGTACGACTGCGTGTAATTATTTACAGTGCTTGATTTAGCCTCGATGTGGCAGTGGTGTGGTGGTAGTAGAAGCAATTTTATATAGACAGCTGTTAAGCACCCGTCCCAGAGTTCCGCATCGCCGTAATGGTAGTATGATAGAAGTCAGATTAACTAGAGTAAGGCGGTTGTTGGAGTAAATAAGTAAAAGTAGAGTGGTTGCCACAGAAACCATTCAGAGGGTTGCTATTGTGGAGATAGCGAGAGGAGGAGAGTTATTATGGAATGACAAAGGTATGGCGAATGGAGAGAAGTGCAGCCGGAAGGTATTAATAGACTTATATCGCGATTTATAGCAGCAGCTGTTATGCGCCCGTTCCTCAATTCTACATTGGTATAATAGTAATATACAGTATTCGGTGCGACAACTCTCACAGTTGTTGCAAGGGAAGAGGAAGATGCGAGAGCAAAAGAATGTGCATTCGTTAGAAGTATATCTCATTTTACAGTGATAATTGTTAAGCAGCCATTATATATGAGAGTGCGCACAGACACCGTTGTTGGTCTCATAGTTAGAGAGTTCAAACATGTCCTTTTTGTTTTATTAATGATGTCGGTACCTTACAGCAGTTCAAGAAAAGGTCATCCTTTTGTGACCTTAGTTTTCAATATCAACTCGAGTTGACTGTGTCTCCTCTGATCTAGGTTGCTGTATGCCATATAAGCAAATCCTTGAAGGTGACGGTAAAAGATATATTTCAACACAGAACTAGCAAAGGATTTCATCCATCTTATTAAGCAGGCCTTCTGCTGCATCTTCCTCGGAGAGGTCAGCGTCAGAAAGCATCTTGACTAAAGGTAGTGCTCTGTGGATGAAGAGGCAACAAAACAGACGTCAAACACATCTACAGGAGAGCTTCGACCTAAAGTACAAAATGAAACATTAGTTGTGTGAACAATACACCTACTTTTTCCACACGCATTCTTTCCGTACCATTCGTTGGGGATGAAGTGCTGCGTTTGAGGAAATGGCCTGCGGTATCTGTGGAGAAACCACCCGAGCATCAACAAAACTACTTTTCATATTTCTGTACTTGTCAGCCTGTTTTTAACACAATATTGCTAAAGGCCCAAAATCATTGAAACCTCAAGCATGGGTAACATTTTAGCTTCTTTCAAGGAATTTTTGACTGGCACATACAGTGCATGCAATAACAGTGCAGCTGTAGGAGGGATAGGTTATGTATAGTTTAATGTGCCTTAAAAGATTGTGCAAGATCCTTCACTTCTGCTTGCTTTCTTAGTACATCCGAGGTAGTGAAAATGATTGCCGTGCAAGAAGGATGATGCTAAAAAGATGCAGCTCTTTTTCTCTTTTTGTTACATTTCCATAACCCTTCCATATTCACTGCACAGAAAGCGAGAACCACTTCCGTTAGGATGTGTTCGCTTGTCAGCAGAAGAATGCCAGAGCATGCAATGCATCCCTACATGTCAGCTTGCTACATGTATGTGTTCAGCCTAGCTGAGATGTATGCCTGCAAATGAGTATTTTGGGACCGTATTAAAGTGTCAGTGAGTACTGCTACAGTCACATCACCTTTGTTTCTAATAAGCGAATAGCAGCCGCAATATGTGAGCTCAACAATATAATGTTGAAACTATTCTCATATAAGCTTGAGCATGGCCAAGACCCATTAAGCGCGGTACACACTATTGTTGTTTCAGTCGTGGCTATTTTATGAAGGAGGTAAAATTGGAAGAAAACCTGCTGCTGTCGTTGAACAATGTCCCTTGAAAGACCGGCTGCCTGGCCGACCAGACTTGCATAGCTGCAGCTTGCTCGCCCTTCCCTGAGTTGGTACAGGTACACCAGCTCACCTTCGTGGCGAAGACTTTCGAAAGTCTGCACAGAATGTGAAGCATGCCCTGCAATGACCATCCCTATTGAGAGATCTCTGAAGATGGCATGAGAGTTCACAAGTGTTTTACATCTTTCTTTTTATTTTCAGGTTAATAAAGGAGACGAAGAAACAAAGAACAAATGGGTCCACAATGAGCCTACCTGCAACTTGGCAGTGCATGCCCGAAGCTGTTGCCCCCTGCTACCCAGTGAACAAAACAAGCAGTGGAGGCTTCTAGAGAACTGTGTATAACATGTCTACAAATTGCTCTCAATAAACTGTTTAATAGCATAAGGCTATACAAAAATGCTGAACAGAGTGTGCCTGGCTTTGTTTTGGTGTTTTAAATACAGCAGACTCGTAGGAGGAATTCGGTCAAGACAAGTTCTAAGATATTATGAAGCCAGACTGGCTTAAATGTGGTTTTTGTGACTATTCGAGTCAAATATGAAAGCTCTTTAAAAAGTGTTCCTGTTGACCGCTTGCAACAGAATTGGGTTATATATCTCCGTGCGCAAACCTCCCTGCTGACATCAGTGGGGCTGCTGGCCGTGCCTGCTCATTGAACACTCCCAAGTTATGCAGACGAGGCGTGGTTCCATATGGGGGGGGCGGCACTCTGCTAAATAGACTTGTATTTCTTTGTTCTATTTGTACAAAACTTTCTATGCTTGTTAGAAATCATACTATGACTGCTTTTGCTAAATTTCATGGTTATATGTCAATTTATTTTGTTTATAGATCTAGCATTTCTTCCTTGGCTTTTGTACAATGCCTACAAATTAAGGGTGTGGTAATATTTGAAATTTCGAATAAGAATAAAATATGTTTGTTATTCGATTGATAATCAAGTGACTGATATTTGAAATATCCGATTATTCGAAAATTACTGAACATATCGAAAGTTTGCGAATCCACTTCAGCCTCCCCCACACTGCGCGCTTCACCGCAATGCCTGACCGCATGGGCTGTGCAGTGAAGCTGCCTCAGAATGCGACGGGGCTGTTTGGTACAGGGCTTTCCCAACAACATGCATCAACAAAACCAGGAAAAATAATGTTCTTACTTCGGTGTCAATCTCAAATTCGGACATCAATCGTACAGATGTTCATATAAAATTACTGTGATGCAAACTGTTTTTGTAGCGAGAGCTACATTGGCCACAGTCTCGCCATTTCATCGTGCCTGTACGAAGAGTGAAGAAAGAAGAAAAGAAGGCAGATAACCGTAGTTGGTAGAGGCGAACGACAACAGCGAATTGCTAGGGCAGAAGGTTCGTTCGAACTTTGTGATGGCGGTGTGCCCCGAAGTTCGACATAGAGATGTCATACCACTAGAAGTCTGCTACATCCGAATAAGGATGGTCAACGACAAGAGGCAAGGGGTGCTTATACGTGAAGTGATTCCCTTATGGCATAAGTAAAGCTGAAACCATAGAGTAAACTACTAAGTGCAAAAGCCACGTCTTTACTTTCAAGCCGAACCTAAGCGTAGCCATGCAGATTGCTCTCGCACAATGCCACGTTTAACCACAAGCTAAACTACAGTTATTATTATTTTTTTTTTTGCAGTTTTTCAGGCCCATTCGAAAATTTGAGCTTTAAGTTCATTCGGACATTTTTTTCCGGTCCCCTGAAGGCTAAATTAAGGAGAGTTTACTGTATTCAGGAGCGATCTAGCAGCCCCTGGTTTCATGCAGACCCTACCTGTACAAACAAAAACTGGCATACAAAATCCTGTATAGAATTTATACTCGCTTCTTCAGTAGAGTATACAGAGTATACAGCAGAGTATACAGTGAATCCTTAAATGAACGAGGCAAACAGTGTTTCCTATTTTTTAATTTTATAATTTTTGCCCCATATTCATAAATTTTAATATTCACACACTGCTACTACAAAGTAAACGATATGTGGCAGACAGTCGGGTCAACATTGAATGTTCCTAAATTCTTTCCTGCAAGATACAATATCTCAGTTTAAAATTTTCGCACTACAGTTGCCTAGACTGAAAATGAAATTTCATATTACATTTATAAACAATGTTTTTACCAGCAGTATGGTTCTAGGAGCGTAAAACAAACAAACAATGTCAATATAGCTAAACAGTCAAGAAGAAATCCGTGTTAAGTCGAAGAACTGCAGAGGAGAAAAACGCCGACTCTTTGTGCCTTTCTCAAAATTGCAGAGCCAACATTTGTTGCGAAAAAGTTTTTCTAAAAGTATTCCTTGATGAACTTCAACAATTAAACTTTGAGACGGCATAAAAAACTAGGCACATAAGTGGATATAATTATTCGAAAAAGTGAATGCTCAGCAATTTCATTTGCTATTTCAAAGTCGCGTCCCCACGAACTGTTTCACGTGTCCTTTGGCTAAAATGAACTTTCATGGTGACTGCAAGCCATGGGGACAGCACAGAATGGTTTCTATTCAAAAGAAGCCCACCCCTACAAGATGGCTTCCGCCTGCCTTTGAGCAAAACTGTGGGAATAAATTCTCTACCTTTGAGCCCATTTACAACGGCTGTAGTTATAATGAATGCTTGGTTATTACAAACAGCGGTGGAACTACCGTCAAAATATCCAATGGGGTGACGCCACTGCGTCTAACTAAAACGAACCCCTGTGACAGCGAACCCCTGGTTGTAATGGACGAGGAGGTGGCATAAATCTCGCCTCCGTAGCCGAAGAGTGCAAGCTTTCCATTAGCGTAGGGTCAGTGAGCATTTACTAACTGTCGTGATTGATCGCTCACAAAAGTGCCAGCCCCTACTCTCCTAGAAAAAAATGTACATCGAAATTCTCCTTAACAGCCATCCAAGCACGCACTATGAGGCCATGCAAGATCGGTCAGTGTGTGTGAGAGTGCTGGCTCGGAAAAGCATGGTTGGTAACACAAGGCAGAGGCACTGCTGAAACTACTGCATGCAGTCAGTGCGATCAAAAAGTAACAGTGATGTGTAAAGTTTCAAAAGCAGTCAAGGGTTGTCTTGCCGGCATTCCTGGTCACATGGCGTGTGTTACCGACCCAATGCAGTCTCCCCTATCTGTGAAGCTGGCACACACATGCAGCGCACTGACAGCAGTGTCTCTGTCACCTTCATGTAGAGCGACTGAGGAGTGCGCACCGGTCAATGAAGAGTGAACTCAAGCACACAACTTACCCTTTAAAAAAGCAAGTACTGCTATCACTTTTGTTTGACATCATTTTTTTTCGCTATAACGGGACAAGTCCAGTTACTATGAATATTGGATATAACGAACACAATCTGTGTGACCGTCAGGTTAGTTATAAGTGGGTTCGACAGTATTTGTAACTTTGTTAAATGCAATTTTATTCTCTGTTTTCATGCAACATATATACGGACGCACCCAGCACAGTCGCATAACTTTTCTTCAGAGGCATTTCTAATAAGATGGACAAATTTTCTGGTCCCTTCAAGCCTTTACAGTCGTCGTAGCACACAGACTAGGCAATTGTGTTTGTTTATCCAGATTTCCGTGTCCAAGCCTGTGACAAAACAGGACCGTCTTTGCTCGGAAAATGTCACTGTTCAATCGTCTTCTGTGCCACTCTGCTGTCACAGCCTACATGAGTGCAGAAAAACAAAAAAGATAACATCGCCGAAACACACAAAAAAATAAAAGTATTGCAAAGCATAATCGAGGCATCTTCCAGGCAAGCTCTAATCATCGGCAGTTTTTGGGTAAAAATGCAGGTACAGATTGGACACCACTGTCCTCCGAAACCTGTGGCCTGTCCAGGTCTATTACACGCTGTATCAGACCACTGAACCCATCAAACACTAGTAAATTAGTTTTTCTGCCAGCAATGCACCCTCAGTAGGTTTTACTAAATTTTCGCAGCTTATTTCTTGAGAGTCATGTGTGCCTTTTGAGTTGTAGTATGCTAGTTACCGACCAGATGCACTAGCACAAGATGGTGGACCTACCAGGTAAGAAAGCTGGTGAACGGGTGGTAAGTAGTTGTGCAAAGTGTGAAAGTGCGTGGCCAACAGAGTGTGGGGACACGCAGCTGGATCCTTAAGGAAGCTCTCCAGTGTACCGGCCAGAAGTCCAATGCCGTTGGCCTGCGAGGTTGCAAAAACATTGGTGTCTTCTCAAGCACTTTCACTAAAAATCACGTGAACTGGCATAAAAAGAGACCCTCTGACCCATTTTCAGCCACATATTTTTTCCCCTCCACCCCACCTTCTGTAAAGAGCCAAGGCACACATACACAAATAAATACACATATACACAAATACATAGTGATCTATATCTCTGTTTTAAAAGCAAGCTCATTTATAATCATCATCAACCTCTGCGGGAAGGGCAATGCGGCTGACCACCAATTAAATCTTAACCATTTGACTGTTTTTGCCATACGGGTACTGCGGCTGCATTCTGTCCCGCAGCATTTGCTCACGTGATAACTAAACGTCATCGTAAATAATAGGTAGGGCAGTTGCTGGCTCCACTCACAGTCTTTGTTCCCTTGCCAAACTCATCCATGATGACCAGAGACCTTCCACTTCTCATCTGGAAGATGTGGGCCATCTGAAAAAGGGGAAAGTGGAGCACAAAAAAGAAATTAAGTGAAGCTGCATGCCATGAACCAAACCAAGAAAATTTTCCTCAGGTAGAGAATGCATCACCATGTGTGGTTCCAAATAAGACCCCTAGGGGACACGTTTGAAAGCACATCCTGAAAACATTAGAATGACTATGGGCCTAGTGCGCTGGTATGGAGGCGCCACTGCTCCGGAACAAGTAGCGCCACCTCCCGCCGGCGCACCCATATGTGGTATGTCTGCTCGTCGAAGAGAGGCGGCGGAGTGAACGCGAAGTCTACCCTTCTCGGCAGAAACCTTGTGAGAAGAAAACTTTTGTCGGTCATTTCCTGCCTCGTGTCACACGCGTACATACCAGACACATGTACCATGTGTGCGTGTTGAAAAATAAACCAAAAACAATGCGAAGAAAGCCGGTACCCGTTCATGCCATCTGGTAGAAGGCCGCCGGCGCTTTGGGTGCAGCGCATCGTTGGCGCCCGAGCGCTTCTGCTGGTGGCTCTTCGTTTTTTTTTTTTTTTCCTTTGAAGTAGGAATTCGGAACCCGAACAATATGGCACTTTGAAAGTAAAGACATAAATAAAACAAAAACTAAGCCAGTGTGCAATGCGCAGCACTGGATTTTCCCCTCGGTGGCAGTGTATGTGGAAACGGCATGCTAGACCCCCCAGAAGCGACAGCCGAGAGCTGGGCTCCGTTGGTCAATAGAAAGGCTCTTAAAAAAAAAAAAAAAAAATCACGTCTTCCCCAGGACGGGACGAGCAGGCTGTAGATGGAGATGTACCCTAAGGCGTCGGGCCTTGCGTGCACGTGCTTTTTCGGCGCTCGGCAGTTCTACCGTAGTTTTTATTTTCTACTCGATGCGTCGAAATAAGTGGTGACGGATCAGTGCGCGGAAAAACAGCCATAGCTGAGCAAGCTCCACAGCGCGTGCTGTTCGGGGGATTTCGCGTGATCGGGAATGTTGAGACTTGATTTAAGAATAACTGCTTGGTGCGCGGTCAGAAACTGTACGAAGCCAGCACGTGCGTGGAGTGCGCGGGGAACTTCACAGTGCAGAAGGGCCTTTGGATATCTTCAGAAAATGCGCTAACGAAATGAAAACCGCCTTCTACGACGTCATCTTGGAGGTAAGTTTTATTCGGCCCTTTCGGCGTCTCTTCACCACATATGTAATTCATTTTTTTTTTTGTATGTAGTTGTTGGCAAACCCACGCAATATCACGGATGCCAGTTGCATCTGCAAGGCCGGGTGCCACTGTTAACGATGCGACACATCGATGTATGATTTACAATAAGTAAACCGCAAAAAAAAACAACTTGATTTTCGATTGCTGCCCGACGGTTTCTTTTATAAGTATATTACGACACTCATAAACACAAAAGCAGATCGAGCTGTAAGTTAAAAAGGACGTTTTTTCTTTGCGGGGAGCCATATGAACGTGTGTCAAGTCAGCAAGCGCGCACTCCTGCAATGTGCTTCGCTCTCCATGTCGTGCTCCTACGTCTTTTACGCCAGGCTAGGCTTCCCAAAAGGCTTCCCAAACTATCATTAGGAAGTCGTTAGAAAAAAAAAATCTCTCGTTGGGCAGGAAGGCTCCGCGCTCTCTACAACACAGGCTGTGTCCGAAGACCTGTCAGCGCTGGTTACAACAACTTTTAGTAGTTGTTACAACTTTTAGAGCTCGAGTTGGGTCCAGAAATAATAAAAAAAAAAAAAGGACCTTTTTTTTGTGTGTTTTTCGCGTGTTGCGCGCTCGATACAAACAAGCGATCGCTCGTGCATGCTTGAAAGAAACCTAGCGTCAAGTACTGTACAAAAAAAAAAAGAAAAAAAGAAAAGTGGGAAATGCGCAGCCAAAACGAAAAGCATTGGGTGCGATATGAGATTCGAAATGACTAAGTAAGTACAGGCCCTTGTTTTAGTCGCTGTTTATTTTTTATTCTTACGGGGAACCAAAAAGAAATCGGAACACAGCGTCGGCGCTACCCACGGTTGCGGATCCAGACAGCCGCCTTTTACAGCGGCGCCTCCCAGACGGCGCCACATGTTCGGCCAAAGCTGCAGCGCACCAGGCCCATAGTCTTCCGACTGCTCAACAAGTACCGGTATCCATGGGATACCGCTCATCAGAAGCCTGGTGTCTACTTTCAAATGTAGTTTTCTTTTATCATGGTCTTATGCCAACACGAGCCGTTCCGATTGGGCCGCTGTGACGCACATGCCGACCCTAAGGATGCCAAAATCGCCAGAAAATTATTCTTTTTTCATGTCTGCCTTTGGCTTAAACAGGTATCTGGAATTAGTTTCAATGCCTTAGGGACATGCAATTTCAATTCATTACCCAAGCTAAGTTCTAATTTACCAAATTTCAGGCTGCTGAAAATAAGCAGTAGGGACACATGAATATATCAGAAAATTTCAAATAACAAAGTATTCTCCCATTCTATCCACAAAACAAATCAAATAAGTATTTGTTCTCAATTGTTCGAAATGAATTGCACAAGTTCCTAAGTTCAAATAAGGTTTGCTGCATTTCTTTTTCAAGGCTATTGCAAAAACAGGGCCCACATCCGTCATGTACCATGTCGCTGCAATCGGCATGCACAGGACAGAAACCTCAGCACCTCGTCATGTTCCATTTATGTGGCGACACTCATAATGTTTAAACATTCCTTCACAGACTGGACGAAGTCTGGAACCTGTCTGGTGGGGTGCCAGACAGGTTCAGTGAACTCAGCCTTTGACTCTGGATGCCCGGTCTCAAAGCCGTCATTCATAAGTGGCTCTGGCCCATCTCATGTATACTCAGATGTGGTGCCAGTTCATTGTATGTCGCCATCAACAGCTAAAGGTGCTTTCCAATGCATATAACTTGACAGTGATAGACTTTAAATAATGAACTCATGGTGCGATCGCTTAATAGAAGTAGTGTTGTGCCTTTTAAAAGGTATAGCTATAACTGTATATAAGTAATAATGCCACACTGCAGCACCGCCGCCGATACGGTTTTGCTATTTCGCATGAGCGATTGTTAAATATTTGCAGAAGTATAAAATGTTTATAAAAATATACTGCTTTTATTTCATTCAAGCAAACTGGGTACCCAAGGAAGGGAAGCGTAGCAAAGGGCGGCAGAAATTTAGGTGGGTGGGTGAGGTTAACAAGTTCGCAGGGGCAAGTGGATTCAGCTAGCACAGGACCGGATTACATATATGGAGGAATGTAGGAGAGGCCTTTGCCCTGCAGTGGGTATAGTCCGACTGATGATGATGATGATGAACAAAAAAACAAAAACAAACAATTCATTCACACACAACTGCAGAGAGTCCGGCACTAAATGGCAAAGAGCTGGCATGACGGATTACCATGCCTGGGGCATACTTGGGGGCTTGAGACTCAGCACACCGCTTTTAATTTTTAATTTGCTTACATTACTGCACATTCCATTGCACTATATACAAGGACATACAAATACAGTCCCTCAGTGTTTGACCACTACAGAGAGGTACACCATGCATACTGTTCCAAACAAAATAACAAAATAGTGGCCAAATCAAAAGTTAAGTGCAACAAACAATGCGATATAAGTTTGGTGCCACATGACTCACAATGTAACATACTAATTTAGCTCATTAAAGT
>JAJIZL010004622.1:0-18206 GCA_023969395.1 Amblyomma maculatum | reverse complement strand
AACGGCTTTCTTGGCCCCATAAAAGAAGGCGCTCCGCGAGACCCGTCAAGACCGTCGTCAAGACCGAACCACAAGGCAGCGCTTCTTCGGCGCCGCGTCAACTCTCGGCTATCGGCGTCGCCGGAGGTGCAATTTTGGTCCTTAAAGCGAGGCGACGCTGAAAGACGCAGGTATCTGGAGGTGCCAGATCCCAGTGTCGACGCCGGAAATGATTCCCAGGTGAGGACAAATGACAAGCCACGCATCGGAAGCTGCAGCGCACACCGCCACAGGCTCAACTCGTTTCCGCGGAAGCAACAGCTATTTTGTCCGCGCGCAAGCCTGCGCCTTTCGTTGGTTGCCCTTGCCTCCCTACTCTTCCCATAAGCTCCCGCCTTCGCTGAGAAGGACGATTTTAGCTACGTACGGGTGACAATTGCTCTAACTTCCAGTATCTCCAACACCCTCTTGATTAAAGCCCTTCCACGGAGGCCGTGACGTCACGCCAGTTGCCCCCGGCACCCCGGACGCTGTTTTCGGCCGCCTGGAGTTCGCGTTCAATCTGTCGTGGCTGCTTGTTATAACAGCCAGGTGCGCGTCTGTTGCAGGCTTTTTGCGTTCTGTAATTATTAAGGGAGCTTGACTAACACGAGTATTATTTTTTTCGCACCACCGAGGTATGCATCGCCAATATCTAAGGCAGCTTTTAGACTTGTAAACAGCCTTCTGAAATAGAGTCGCAAATGCTTTTATACAGAGCGCTGCACAATTAGAGGTGCGATGTAGAATGCTTCTCCCAGCTAAACCGTTGGAATCCTCGCAGTTAAAATTTTGCACAGAACGGCATTTCGTGGCTAGTATTTTTTAATACAAAATTTGTTTGGGGTACTTGCCTGATTCGATCAAAATTAGTCAAATGTTCCCATCTTATGCGGCGGCGACGACGCCAGATGAGCCGCTGTCCCAGCGATGGTACTAGTGGCGCCACCTCATGCTGCTACAACAACTCTGTAGCAGGAAAAGAGGGGAGGAACGTTTCCGGCAGAAGGTTTGAGCTGTTGTAAGTAGCATGAGGTGGCGCCACCAGTACCATCGCTGGGGCAGAGGCTCGTCTGGCGTCGTCGCCGCCGCATAAGATGAGGACATCTGACTTCTTTTGATCGAATCAGGCAAGTACCCGAAAGAAATTTGGTATTAAAAATACTAGCAACAAAATACCATTTCTGTGCAAAATTTGAACTGCGAGGATTCCGCGGTTTAGCTGGGAGAAGTATTCTACATCGCGCCTCTAATTGTGCAACACGCTATACAAATGGTTTTATTGACAGGAAGGGTTGGAAGCGGCCAATTTATTTTTTTGCTTAACGCCTTCATTTTTCTGTCCGCAGCTTTTTTTTTGCGCTGCACTTTGCATATGATCGTTTCTCATTTTACAAAAGTTGTTCAAAGTAACGTTTGTTGCGGCACGTACAACATGCCGCACTAGAGTTTCTGGAGTGTGACAATTTTTACAGGTTTCCAAGGCGGCATCTTGCAGAAATGAAATACCTACGGGGCTAGCCTGCCAGCAGATTTATATCTTGTAGGCCGTCATTTCACCCGCCACCGCTTCGGTGGTGGACAACGGCATGGCCCTACGGGGATGGAACTGGTTCAAGAAAGCTGTGCAGTTCGGGTAAATAGGTGATACGGCATTTAACAATACATGACACCTGTCACTGTCAACTGTCAAAATTTTTCCTGTTGCTGCATCAATGTGTGATAGCTTCTTCATTAAGTCTTTCCACTAATTGCCGGTATATGGACACACTTATTACATAATTTGCGTGTTATTAAGCAGTCCAGTACATTACTGCATACTTCTGTTCTCCCTGGCCTGGACAAAATCAGTAAGACTGCCAGTATTTTCAAGTCAAACATTATTTAAGCACTACTTGACCTTCTGGTCGAGCACGTGGGACATGAGGAGTACGGCATAAACTTCAATTTCTCACCATTGAATGCACGCTGGGTGTGAAATTCTTTCGCGGGGTGACTCTAATCCATGATTAATTTCTTAGAAGGCAGCAGAGCAGTAACAAAACACAACATAAGAAGCACACACAAATACACAAACACACGAACAACGCTTCATTCCTACTGTCATCCTTTGTAAACGCGAGAGCACGCACCTTGGGACCAGTGCCATAGTTCCCGCCATACCCAGGAACACAACACTGCCCCATGTTACGCCACGCCAAGTGTAGCCTTGTGCGCAACGCCATATCCTCTTTTGAAGCACCGGTGATGCTCGTCACACATCAATATTTTGCACGTACTAAGACATGCAAAAATGCATGCAATTGAAAGCACACTTGAGCGTGGGAAAGCAACTCAAAAATAACGTCAACGGGGAGGTGTGTAACACCAAACCTAACCAAGAGAGTAGGCAGTGATGACTAAAAAGCTGATATTCAGTTTCTCAAACATCTTCGCTCGAACCTGTTTCCAGGAACGTTCGGAGAAAGCCTTCATTGGATCATACTGTCGTCGAACAAAGCTGTTCGGGCGAGCGGCGCACCAGATTAGTCGACCGAGAAGTGACATCACCAGCCACCAAAATCGAAGCGACCAACCAGAAGTCTCATTTTGTCCAGCGTTCCTGCCATCTGCAATCCCACAATTGAACGCGCGCCAAGGAACGCCACGTGACAGGAGCGATGGTGTACAGTCCAAAAGCCAACGTTGTTGGGAGAAAAGGACAACTAGCGTGACGTAGACGGTTGGGGAGAGGAAGATGTGAGCAGGCCTTGTAAAAGTCGAGAAGGTGTTGGTATCTCCCATGTTTTGGCTTGCAGACGTCAGTTCGTACACCGTCACGTGCATGGTCATCCTTTCCGGCGCGCGCCGAGCCGCCGAGCGACAACGCCCATAGACGAGACGCTTACGCGACGTCGAAGAAGCGCTGCCATGCATGTGGTGGGGCTTTTAGAGTCGTCGCCTGCCGTGATGCGCGCCTGGGGCGGACGTGGCCGAGTCTCCCTGGTCGTCGCTGTACGAAGACCGTCGCGTGAAGCCAGTAACTTTCGGCCCCCATGCCGGTATTGTTATAAATTCAACCATGACTGTATATATTGTATAAGTTCCCCTTTCGTTCACTTCATCGTATGGACCTGGAGCCTTAATATCTGAACACGGACAAGAATCGTGACAGCACGTGTGGTGCACGTAAGGGGTGGCGCTCCATTCTTTGTTGCTGCGCTTCTACATCGCACACTTCTACTTCACACAGCGGGCAAACTTCATTCTACCTGGAAATCGGGAACTGCAGTCGCAGCAGCGGTGGACGGGACTGGAGACCTCCTAATCTTGGTATCGATAAAAACAAGAAATGCGGTCATCGCCCAAGAGGTAGCAATTGCGCAAGCCTGCATCGGCACAAAAGCTAAGCTGATAAGCTACATCAAGCCAGCCATCTGGAACTTGACAAAAGAAAGAGCGTCAGCCTAGAGAGAGAAAATCCCCCAATTCAGGGGTTTCTCACGCAGGATCACAATAAAATGGCCACGACCACGAATCGGTGTCTGAAGACGAAGCCGTTCACGTGTCGTGCTCCGCCGAGGCATCTATTACCAGACGAAAGTCTTGCTGGTCTTCAAGTCAGAACCTGATGGTGTGTTAAACACCTACCACGGGATCTGTGAATACTACAAACTAAACAGTAAAACATTCTCCACTCCAAATAAACCGCTAAACAACGAAATTTCCGGCCTTCGCAGACTAAAGGCCGGAAATTACCTCAGCCCGATATGGCTATACCATTTAAATGTGGAGGACAGAGAACAAGAAAACTAATTACTGCGGACAAAGAGGTATACTAGACGACATAATCTGGCAATGCCCCATTTCACCTGGGACAATGGCCAACATTCAAGACACAGAAGATTGGGAGTTCCTCCTACGAAAGTGGAAACCTTGATACCCAAAAAGCACTACTCCGCCTAGTGGTGGCGGTGGTGAAATACTATTCTCTCGATATCAGTGTGCACAGGGAGGTATGATTGGACCTTCCGCTAAGGGGCTGGTCGTCGCAAGCACTAGGTGGGGTCCGTAGTACGGAACCCCAGTCGTGTCCGCCAAGGCCATTAAGGAAGTGTATTCTTGTGCGCTTCTAGTGGCGGAGTCCCAGCCCACTATTTGGGTTTGCTCACCTGAGTGGGGTAGTAGGGGAACCTTCTATACCCAATAGTAATGACGTTTTCAATCCATCAATCCTGCCGGTATATATCGCCGGCCTTCGGGGACTACCGCGCTTGGCATCATTACTTAGCTATGCCCCTCCTGCTCATGACTAACAGGCTTTTGTTGGAATAAGTGTGAGCCTCGGGTAACAAATTCTGCGTTATAAATTGAGAGGTAACGAGCGACTTTTGAAAAATTATACTTTGAAAATAATTCGTATTGTTGCGCCCCCGAGATTTGGGCCCGCCACTCTCGTCCCCCGTTTCGTGATTGAGAGCTGTCTGCTCCCTTGTGGGATAGCGATGAAGCCGAGTCAGCGTGGAAGAAATGAACGAAGGCTTCTTTATACACTATTTAGAGGGCATTATTTACAGCACAAATTGAACGAGGAGGCCGATGACTACTAGCGAGACACAACAGCAGTCGCACAGCGACGGCCTGGGATACTACGACGCGTCCCCTCATTGCGACCGGCACTGCACTCGACAAGAGGCCGAGAAGGTCGCTGTCTCCAACGACAGTGTTCTCGCTTCTATAGCCTGAAAAGTCGTTGGAACTCAAATTGACGGCGGCCCAAAAGGTCTTTGCAGCGGACGCGCTAATCGCCCTCTTTAAATCTTTCACTGCGCGGAACCGATCGCCGCCAGGCGCCCTGGTGACAGGTTGTGTGGGATTTGCGGGCGTGATTTAACATGATGCTAGTATTGCTTTCTTGCAATGAGCTGATGTCTTGTGGAGCAGCACCGGGGCTTGCAAAGGGCTCGTTAGTAGGAGAAGCTTTACATTCGGCTGAGCAGAATTCGGGAGGCTAGCACGGGCTCAACAGCATGCTCCTCTGGAGAACACGGGGCAAAATCAGAAAAATGACTGCACGGTAAATCTTCTTCATGGCTCGTATTTTATGTTACAAAAATACGTTAAGACAGCGTAACAAATAACTTGCAAACATGTTGGTAGCTTCATAAATAAAAACAGTTAATAACGCTTAGTAGGCTGAGGCTTTCTTTGTGCATTGCGGAGCATTTCCACGTGGCGAGAGATCGCGGCATCGATCAGCTGTGAAAGATCATGGCACCATCATCACCGTCTTCGGTGCTAGCATTCTTTCGGCATCCTGGGTGAAATGTACGTATACCGTATACGTGAAAACGCTGGAAATGTGCGTATACGTATACCGTGAAAACGCTCAATCTCATCTCCTGCTCTATGCTTGAACAGGCGTTCTTTACGAATTATCCTGAAATGCCAGAATGTTTAAATTAAGTTAGTAGTAGGTACGGAAGATATTTTGCTTTTGGCATATGGCAGCATCACAATATGACACATGACAGGAAAATCCTGACCATCCGACCCCTCATGCTGCCTTTGCTATCTCTCCTTTTATAGGTATTTTGCGAAGTGAAATATTGTACGGCCTTACGTGGTTCACTGCATATTCACAAGTGTTATTTGGTAATTTGTCTTCAACCACTGAGGTTATAATTTTTCCTAAATAAGAGCAATGGTATGTGTCAGAATTAGATAATAAAAGATATTGAAGCCTTTTATTTAAAAAAAAGGAGTGAGTGCATTTTGTTGAATTTGTAATGAACAAATTTATGATGACAGTCAGGACAGTTTGTTTCAGGCTAAAGGTCTAGTTGAAACTCACATGACATATTTGACAAATGAATGTAGAGCAGATGGCCATGCATAAATAAATGCATAGGAGGCTTAGGCTCTATTCAATAAATATTGAACGCATGAAAGCATGCCAAGCTTAAATGGACCGCGTGTTGCATTGCAACAAAAACCACATTATAAACGCGTGCCTCCATATGGACTGCAGTTTCACAGAAAACATATGCTACGACCTACAGAAACATAGAAAGTTGTTTCTAACTTAATCTTTATGACAATAGAATATATTCATCGCATAGAGATACCTTGGAAACAATGTGCAAAGTATTGTCGTTTTGAGGCAGAAAAACCCGCTCTTTGATACAGTCCCGGTTTACATGTTCAAAGTTGCGATCCTGAAAAATCTCAGAGTTGCGCTGTTCTCCCGACACACCGTAACCATACAACACATCTCGTATACTACATTCAACATTCCCAAAAAATTCTGTTGTATAACCTGCCTAGCGATCAAACGCGAACATTATGATGGATTTTCTGCAGTGCCTTGGTGAAGAGGGTGAGGCTTGCGTGCCTTTTCGCAGTGCAGGGGGTAAAGCATTTGAGAACAACTATGGGCCGAACTATACATCCAGGCCGCGTACGGAGAACGCGGAGGCCGTCTGCCACCACATCGTGCACTGGTGTGGTGAATTCAGAAACAATGAGGAAGTGACCGCGGCTGGCCAACGTCACCGCAGCGGGCGTTTTACTAAACTTCTTATGCACTGAGTGAAATCAAAATGCGAACTCAATAATGTGATACAAAACAGAAGCTTTGTGTATCTTATGTCCGGAAATGCTAATTGGCATTTTTGTTGTATCAAGCGGAACTGTGCGTCTATCTCATTCAACAGTAACATTTTTCAAAATCACGCAGTTGGTGCGCTCGTTTCACCCGAATGAAGCGTTTCCTACCGCATTCAAGAAAACTGCCAACAAGGCTTTACTGTATTCACAGTGAACAAAAATATGTCTCAATTTATTGCTTGCGCTAACGGAGCAATTAAGTAAATACCACTAGTGATAGCTTGTAATCAGGAGTAATGTTTATCGACCTTAATGAGTAACATTTCTTGGTGCACTGATCTTACAATATTTCATGTTTTTTCGGTATAATGCATAGATATATTTGAGACTTCATTCATGGGCATCAGCTGTGTATATTTGTGAACTAGAGGAGCCCAAATAGGGCGTATTATATACATAAGGAGAGCGCTAAAAAGAAAAGAACAGGCCTAATCAGAAAGTACATGCTTAAAAAGAATCCGTTCCGTGTTCCAGTCCTCGCAGCATGTCTACCAGTTGTTTGAAACCAAAAGCACACATAGTATGGAGTACTTTCAGAAGAGGGCAAAAAACGGGTTATTATACTTTTCCCAGAGGACAAAAATAATTTTGTGCGTCCCGTACACCACTTGCAGGTATGAACCGTTGACCATAACCGTGCGCTGCGTCTAACATAGCGAAGGGAAAGAGCGGCGCTGTTGCCCTTAAGCAACAACGTGGTAAAGAAATTCATGAACTAGTAATGAGTCTACGTGTAACATCGAAAGTTGAAACGTTTTCTGAAAATTATTGAAAGTTATTCCTCTTCAAGTGCACAGGAATGTTTGAGTTATATCGGGACGCAAACATCGAAAAGCCGGAAAAGGCATGCTCAAATTCATTACTATTAGCTGCAACTCAGCACACTAGGCTTTAAGAGACTAAGGCTAGCACCACTGAGTTCGTTACGTGCTTCGAAATCTAAGCCGTCTTTTTCAGAGCGAGGAATATGCATGTGAGCTTGAACGTTGTAATACGAGGCATGCGTACCTAACCGTTGCTTCAAATGGAGATGAGAGGTGCAGCGTGAGCAACAGCAGACAAACCTGCATTGATCAGCACTCGCCCATACTACTTCTGCTAAGATTTTATGCTTGCTTTTCTCGCAGTCTCTCTCTACAGGTGCCATACCCCATGACTGGAAAGTGGGGAAGGTCGTTCCGGTCCACAAGTCGGGTAACAAAGATTCACCACTTAATTATCGGCCCATATCACTCACCAGCATACCATGTAAACTTATGGATCACGTTATTTACTCTTTAACGATGAACTTTCTGGATTCAAATAATTTTTTTCATTCTTCGCAGCACGGATTTCGCAAAGGATACTCCTGTGAAAGTCAACTAGCACTTTTCATTCATGACTTACATGCTAACCTTGATGCTAACCTCCAAACTGACGCTATTTTCCTCGACTTCGCCAAGGCATTTGATAAGGTACCTCATAACCACTTATTTTTGAAACTTTCTCGCCTAAACTTGCATCCCGATATACTAGCATGGATAAAAGAATTCTTAACTCACCGCTTCCAATCAGTCATCGTCAATAATCAAATGTCTAACCTCCTACCAGTCTCCTCGGGCGTGCCCCAAGGATCCGTCCTTGGGCCACTTTTGTTTCTAATTTATATTAACGACCTTCCTGAGAACTTAGATTGCCATATTCGGATGTTTGCTGACGATTGTGTTATTTACAGAACAGTCACTAACACTTTCGAACAACAATCCCTTCAAAACAATTTAACTCGTGTGAAAGACTGGTGTAATGAATGGCTAATGACACTTAACACAAGTAAATGTAAATATATGTCGTTTCATCGTCGCCATTACCCCCTCCTGTTCAGCTACAGCATATCTAACGTTCCTCTCGACCTTGTCCAATCATACAAATACCTTGGTGTTCATCTTTGTCAGGATCTTACGTGGAATACGCATATCTCAAACATCATATCATCCGCTAACAGAACACTAGGATTTTTAAAGCGTCACCTACGCTCTGCACCTCAGCATGTCAAGCTCCTCGCATACAAATCACTAGTTAGATCAAAATTAGAATATGCATCTCCCATCTGGTCTCCGAAACAAGCATATCTGCGTCATTCAATTGAAGCAGTTCAAAACCGAGCAACTAGATTCATTCATTCATCGTATTCTTTTGATATCAGCATATCATCCTTAAAATCGCAGTCCAACCTATCTACCCTTGCTCATCGTCGCTACATTGCTAGTTTATGTTTGTTTCACAAATTTTTTTACTCCGAGCTACGACAGGAACCTTACATCTGCGCACCCCCACCACGTATCTCCCTCCGCACTGGTCATCAGCAGCAAGTGTCCCGACATCGCGCCCGCACCACTACATTTTCTTCATCATTCTTCCCCCGGACTGCCAACGACTGGAACGGCCTTCCCCGAGAACTTGCTGCTATCACATGTCCATCTTTATTTCTTGATCAAATCACACGTGTACTTGCGCAGTGAAAATCTTGTATTTTTATAACTTACTTACTCATATATGTTATCAATTCTGTTTTTCATTTCTGTGCGCCCCACCCCTTATGTAATACCCTCTGATGAGGGTCTTTAAGGTATTAAAGTGATGTGATGTGATGTGATTTGTCTTGGCGCCGATGACTAGGATGCTACATTAGCTATAACAGCGGCTACTCAAGTAATAAATAACTTCCTAAAATTTCGTACACTAAATGCGAAATTCCCTGTTGCCTGCTATTAAATAGTCACTGGGTTCGATTTTCATACAATAATTAAAGTACCTAAGCAACGAAATAATAAACCAAAATAACACTGTCGCCACTACAAAAATAATGTACAGTTTGAAAAAATTCCTAAAGAGCATGCTAAGAAATGTTATAGACGGATGACAGAGAAAAAGACCACAGAGAAAGCGTGAGTTGTGAAGGCAGTCAGGAAGCACTGGTAACGTTCAGGATGCTGGTTGTTGAGGCGTTGAACACTGGTGGCGTTAAGGATGCCGTCGTGGTTGCCCAGCCAGGCAAATTTCCCAGGTCGAACATAGCGTTACCTACTGTCACCAGTGACACCAGCTCGAGTATGATAGTCACAATCTTGACGGGAAAACCGATCGTAATCTGCGTGCATAAACAAGGGGCATCAATTGTTAGGAACCGGTTGTTTTACAGATAAGCTATGTACAACTGCATTATATTTGAAAAAAAAAAGGGAGACGAAGGAGACGCATTTTACTCTATTTAGGGACATAATACACGCACATTCCGTTTTTATAAGTTATTGAGCTATGTTCTATGAATCCCGTACAGGTGTTCGACCAATTAGACCGTGCACACTGCCGGTGGGAGAGCCGACGGTACGCCAGTAAATCAAAGGCTAACATGATACACTGTATGCTAAACTGTCTAATATGTTGTCAGAGGCTTTTCAGAAGCCTGTGTGTGTGCACTGATTTTTTAATTTTGTGGCTGTTTTGGTTCTACATGCACATTAAAATACGCATGTCTACACAATGAGTGGTTGAGCAGCAATAAATAAAAGAGTTATTGTTGTTTTAAAAGACGTTACTGCTGCCTTTTTAAGCAAGAATGACAAATCCTGTATACGTTGTACCCGGTAAGCATTTCTATCTGCCTTCTATTGAACCCTGTATTGCCATGCACCTATTTTATGCCATAGCCTTAATTGTCTATAGGTCTCATATTGAGGAGAGGTTTACCGTCTGTATCAATGAATTAAAAATGGCTCGTATCAGCTGCCGTTTAACTAAGTCATTGTAGTATAAACATTGTTGTTATATAACAAGTTGCTGTTTTCGTCTAACCAAGAATGACATATCCTGTGTATGTTGTACCCGATAAGCGCTCCTAGCTGCCTTCTGTTAACACCTCTATGATCATACACCTAGTTGGTGGCATAGCCTTGGCTATAGGTCTCATATTCAAGAGAAGTTTACCGTCTGTATCAACGAAATAAAAATGACCCGCTTCAGTTAGATGCCGTTTAACTAAGTCGTAGTCGTTGTATTAGAAACAGGAAACGTCTACTGAATAAATTCCTAACCTTGCTCTTTGCAATAAAGGCTTCTGGCAGGTAAAAACTTTGAGCGAGGATAATAGATCGAGTTTCTAAGAGACAACTTTATAACTGTACGAAAGACTCAGAGATTGAAGTTTGTGATTGCATACAGAAAAAAAAGCCATATTGCCTTCCGATGTTGAATGAGTACAGTAAGTTGATAATTACTAGAAACAAGCGTTGTATAGGCGAGGATGATTTGCCATGACTAGCATTTCACATAGCTTTGTGTCCGAAATTAACAGTTTTCTCATTTTTCTACAAAAAAAAAAACGCAGTGGTTGGAAACATATCCTGAGTGCATTTGCGCTAGAACGGGACCTTACGCCTATTTCAGGTAAAAATGTTTTTTACCCAGTTATTTTTATATTGATGATTATGTTGCCTGATTGTCAATGTGCACGAAACTTCACAGCTTGTCTCCCGTGGTTATTGGTTCCCTTTTCTTGTGTTCTATTACAGAACAAGCTAGGAATGCTAATACGAGGGCTGATTCGAATTAACTGCCGTCTGGAAGCCGGCGCCAATTATTATGCCACGTCATATTCTTTCTTTAGTTCTGTTCCGAAGCGCTGTTTCACCACAAAGAATCTTTTCCTTAGCGGCCGTCAGGGCTATCCGCGGGATCACAATATTATAGTGTCCTGGCATTTTGCGTTGTGGTTCAGCGACTTCATGATGTTCAGCGTTCAAGGAAATAATTTGGCTCATAAAACAATCCGTGATCGGGAATTGTTATGCTTCAGAATGAACAAGTAAAGCCGGTTTTTATTCACATCTCGCAGGAAAACAAGCATGGTTGCATTTTCTTGCTGTAAACCTTCCTGAGAGTGAAGGCATGCTTTGTTCCGTGTACAAGCAGCGGAAAGTTAATCATAAGTTGTTATACATGATAACCATCTTCAGAATAAGAATTGAGACAAGGCGGATATGTTAGCCTCTGTTTCCAGAATACCAGATAATATTATTTTTGATAAACGCGATTGTAACAACTACATGATTTGGTAACTGCTGCCACACACAAACCAAGACTTGAACTTTTGTCTCTTAAGCTATCTGTGAAGACCATGTGTCGCGCATTTTGTATACACAGGACATCGTTAGTAAGAAGAAATAACGGTCCCTAAAGCGATTGTATATAAAGCGCAAATTAAGATACTTGCGAGTCTGCTTTCCTACTACTTCAGGCACCCCACACTTAGTGCGCACCAAACACCTTGAATTCATAATTACTGAACATTCAATGATTCCCTTAATGTATAAGGGTATAGCAGGTCGGCAACGTATTGATCGGTTGCCGACTTCACCCCATTATTTCACACCTTGAGGACCTATGTAAATGTAGTAATCTAGAGATTAAGTTTTATTTTCTATTTTCCTATCTGTAACGACGCCTGATTTGTGTGGGTTTTATGGGAAATGAATAGAACTGAGAACAATCTATAGTCATCCTAGAGCTAGCCAAAATATGAGATAAGTGAAAAACAAACTATACCATCTCCCAGCATGACATGCGTGCGTAGTCGAAGAGCAGCGCATTCCCGTAACTCGACACAGGCAGCATGAAGACCGTCGAAGCAAGCTTGGTCGTCGGCAGCAGGAGCAGCAAAGGGTTCCATTGGCGCTTGTCGGCCTGCGTGGCTCGAGGTTAGAGCACGAGTCTTACAAGGTGACAACTAGTGTGCATTTAGTGAGTTCCGCTCCCTGGAAGCTCTGCGCCTACTGCGCCGACTACGACTTGGGCACTCTCACCGAAAAGATTACACTGACCTGAAGATTATTAAACCGCACAAATGTTCTTTTAAAGAGCCCTAAAGCCATTAGGCAAAGGTCAGACATGTATAATGCCAGTGATTCCCACACAAGACTACGAGATGCTCGTAAAGCAGGCAGTGGCAGACCGAATTGTTCTTTTCAGTAATCTCTGCGCTTTCCTTGCTTTACACGGGATGTGGTGTGAAAGAATGCTATAGAGTACCCCTTTCGTGTATTTCCTACACCAGACATAACCTATACACCGGTACGGCGGCGTATGACCCTCCTGCTGTTGGGCTGTTTGGAAGGGGGTGTTTAATACGATGCATTAAACTACTCGATGCTTATGTGACGGTTCTGAATAATGGCCATGTCACTTCAAAAAAATTGGTCAAAGGACAACGTATTTTGAAATTTGCAGCCTGGCAGTTCTCAAACTCACGGTACGCAGCGACGAGCGAAAAAGATTTAGAATAAATTGAAGCTGAGAGATGTTGATTTGTGGAAAGTTCATTACACTGAACAACCAGACAACAGAATGGGACAAAAGTGGCGCAAAATTTCAAATGAAGCAAGCTTCAAACACAAACAAAGGCATTGTTTCGTTTAAGTTAATAATGTTTAACGTCGCAAAACGACTTGGGCTATGGGCGACAGTGTAGTGGAGGGCTCCAAAGGTTTTCTCTACTTGAGGTTCTTTAGATAGCATAGGCTTCGTTCAGTGCCCCGGGCTCCCTGTATTCTAGCCTACATGAGTAGCTGCGACCGAAATTGGGCGCTAGTTTGGTTTAAACAGTCGACCGTCATGACCAGTGGGCCACAGTGTGGGGTCACCGAGAAAAAAAAAAATCTATTGGGGCACTTAAGTTTCCTTACGTGCTGAAAATGCGCAATCAACTGTTGCAAGCTGTTTCGCTTGATTTGTTTGTGCTTTTTAACACAGTGCGAGTAGCGTTAGCTCGATTAAAACTCGGCTTTACATAATATTTACGTAGTTTAGTGTTCCGTCTTGGAATCTATTCGCTGAGACATTTTAAATCACATATTGCTTTTCATTTAGCTTTTTTTTTTTTTGCATTGGCGTACTGTCAACCCTAACGCGGGTTTTAAAGGACTGGGCGGAACCCGTTTTTCTGGTACAACAGCTACAGTATGGCAAAAATTTACACAATGTAAAGAATGCTCTAGACGAAACAAAGACAGGGACAATCTAGAGGACCCCAGTTACACAACAGAAAGATCGTGGCACGAAAACTTTAACACATGTTGAGTGATAAAATAGTCAATTCGGCAAGTTCCAGAAATTTCTCGTGTCGGCGGCATTACGACTGAAGCATCAAGTAAATTCCATTGCCGCACTGTTTGCTGAAAAACGGAAAAGTAACAATTGTTCTTACAACAATAAAATCCCTCAAGCGTGAGAGGGTATTGGTGATGCTGGATTTTGGAGTGACTTATACTGACGGCATCCTCGGGTTTAATCTTAAATGAATGGTGTAGCAGTAAGCGCAGGAATGTTATGCGATGTGAAGCCTGCGCGATGTGAAAGATCAGTGGTTGAATCTGTTCGTCTGTATCGATTATTTATGAATCGCTCGGCTTTGTGTCGCACACTTTTGATTGTGGCCATAGCTCTAACTGTATAAGGAAACCATGAAATATTAGAATATTCTAACCTTAGACGTATAAGAAATATGTACACGAGAAGCTTTATTTCGGGGAGTGAGTTATTCATGGAACGTTTTGACGAAAGACAGCTTATTAATTTCTTTTTTTGCTGCTACGTACTAGACGTGCGTTGTCCTGTTCCAGTCAGATGTGATGAAGATGCCGAGGTAGCGATATTCTGTGCGCACTGTTACCAAAGCCACAATTTAACATATGTGTTGTTTTTATTTTGTGACGGACATAGAAATAGTCTTTTCTTTGTTAATGACTATGTCTCAATCGTGGCCTCAGTGTAATACTTTATTTAAGGTGCTATTTAGGTAAATTTGATCCCAACTATTTCTTTATTTCATTGTATTGAACGCTTCAAGACTAGAGTTTTAAACCAGCTTAGAAGTGTTATTCCCAAATAAATAAGTAACGACCAGTAAATAAGCCCTGCAATTATGTGCCGTGAAATCGTACTCGACGCAAGCTATTCTACGAATTATGACTTGGTGCTATCAGCAATAGCATATAGTGAAATTTTAATCACAGTTAACTAAATAACGGTAACTAGCGGCTATCGGCAATAGCATATAGTGAAAATTTAATCACAGTTAACTAAATAATGGTAATTAACTGCGACTTGGAATTAGTGCACTACGATTGTACTCGCAGTGGGCCAAAGAAAAAAAACGATGTAGGACACGTTGCTCCAGTTTAAGGTTTATTTTAATTCACAAATCAGTGATTCGTAACTCATAATACGGACATGACTGCATTAGGGAATAATGATGTGCTTTAGTACATGCTAAAATGGCTTGGTTTGGTTTGGTTTGTGGGGTTTAACGTCCCAAAGCGACCCCTTGTACTCCTCTAGTGCGATAGAGGGGAACTAACGCATGCCCTTGTAGCCAACTTTGGAAACTCGAAAGTATTTTATTATCTCCCCAAGAGTTTCACTGAGGTGTAGAAAGATTAAAGCACTATCTTCGAATACATTCGTGTTCCTTGCAACATAAGGTCAAACTGGAGGCGGCTATGTGGGCTTCAGAGATCGCAAAAATTCACTAAGGGATGGCCATAATTCTTCGTAATCATTCTGTTGTCATCGCTCTTTAACGCAACGACCAAAATTTTACTGCATTCCGCCTTTTTGTTACTAAGGTTGGAAACGAGTGTAATTTACTTTTTGACAGATGAGGGTGTTGGGGACAGAAAAATTATGGCTGCAAGAAAGATCATTGAGACGATCCTATAGGAAGGACTACCTGGTAAGGCATACAGATGTAATTAAAATTTTGCACCAAGTTTCACTGTACAGCGAATGGCAAAAAATGTTCGAAACTTGTGTGTGCTCTGCAGGAAACGCTTTGCATGTGTGTCAAGCACCCCTTTGACGACCACATGCATTACATTATGATTGGTGGCTGTTAACCCCGCGATCAAGTGAGAACCGACTATGGGTGGCAATTCTGCTACAAGCGTCATTAGTACTAAGCGACCACTCATTCTTTTCTATGAAGTGCATACTGCAAGGGTGGAGCGTCGTTAATTATGTTGCTCTTCCAAATTGCTTGGCATCATGACAGTGTCTTGCTGCCTCGTTCACAAACTGATCTTCTAAAAAATGATCAGCGGCGATACTTCTTCCATAACTATTTTGTAAACACAATTGATAATGCAGTGTGAAAGAATACACACCATTGAAGCCATGGGAGCCATGATGTGCCGCACGCTGTTGTCGCTACTTTGCATCTCCACCAAGAAGCCCTCCAGCGTCACTAGAAGCGCCACCCCCAAGTTGGGGTTCAGGTCTGTGACTGTCGACACCAGCTCCAGGTTCAAGGCACTCACCTCACCCAGCTGCGAACGGGCAAGAAGTATATGTTCCTATGAGTAACTGCTGCAGCGTTAAGAGTAAACAAAGTTGTTTGGAACAAGTGTATAGAGAACCGGAAAAGATATGTAAAAGAAAGGGGCCATATTCCTAGAAAAAATAAGTCGGTACGAGAAGTGCATACTGTAAATCTTCGGTTCGCTTTGCTAATAATTTTCCGGTCGATTCTTCACTTTGTTTTATTCGTTGCGAATAGTTTGTACAGATTTTCAGATCACAACAGTTGTAGAAAGCCCTAAGCTGAAAAATGCAGATGAGGAAATTTTAACGATAATCCAACAGACGTAATTGAAACCGCTATCTCACAGTCCATGGAAGTTGCGTTACCTCGAAATGGTGAAAATAATGCTTAATGATGACCATAAATTTGCGCCCCCTCGCTAGAATGTAACAGAGGTACCAGAAGGTTAAAAATGACGGAGACGAGCTCATAAAAAGAGCTCTCGGTAAACATTGAGATTATATGCTATTGTTTATTCAATTCTCAAAAATATACTTTTCAGATTCCCAGGTAAGCGAGCACATCCCGTCAGTACTAAGGATATTAAAAGCTCTGATGAGCAAAATCAGGTACTCTGTGCGAGCTTTGTTAACACTATGTAAACGAGCTCCAAGTTTACGCTGTCTATACACTGAACTCGATAAACTCGGCCGAGAGGGGTAGAGGCACCTGGAAGCAGAATGACATTGCGCATCCAGCGCCAGCCAGGAGGAAGACGCCCCACGGCATGCGCTTCTGGATGATGTCAGCGGAGACGAGCCCCGCCACACCGCGCAATCGACGACTGCGCCTTGCTGGTACCATAAATACCAATGTCGTGAGGCCCACCATCATCGTCTCGGAGCGCGCCACTCTGCGACAGAAATAGAGTTACTGCGGATGTGTGTGATGGCGGGTAACAATGCGTTGCCGTCATGTCTGATATGCCCTGTCAACCTCCAACAACAATCAGTGACCGCATGACAATGATAATGAAAATGCCCTTGCAGAAGGGTGCTGTAATCAAGCTTCTTTGCAATCTGAGGGCCCTAAAGCCTATTTCAGCCTTTGAAATATTGCAAATTCTTTTCCCACAATCCAGGTGCGTCGGCATTTAGATCGTCTGTGCGTGAATAAATTGTTTATCCGAGGCATGATGTCTGATCAGTGAGGGAAAGGGAATTAGTGCAGATGAATAGACAACGGCGTCAAAAGCGCGGGCCATTCTCTTTTATACGGACAACCAGGGGAACGCAACTAGTTGGGGTCGAGGCTGTACCCCAATGCACTCCACATTCAGCAGCTACTAGAATAAAGGAAAAGCATTACTAGTTTTTTGCCATTCAGACGCGCATTATTCGTAAACGGTACATCCGAATATGGGTTAGGCATTTGGCGTACCGCCCTGAGACATTGCTTCGTGTCGTGTCACCCTATTCACGCTGTATAGTGTTTTCTGTATTCTTTTTGTCTCGATCGTAGCATTGTGCTCTCGACAGCTTCAACCACATGCTCTCTTCCGCTGCAGCATCGTAGGCCTAGTCGTTCAAAAGCTCTCGTTGTACAAGGATAAACGGATGTTCTTTCGTGAATCAAAACAAAAAATGAGTGAACATCACGGAAAGGAAACTTTACGAAAAGCTAAAGCTGGGCGACCGAAATAACTTTCAAATCGTGGCACTCAGTACTATGATGGTCCAGGACTGCTAAAGCACAAAGTATATTCGTGGTTATGACCATGTGCTACTGTTGCCACTTCAGGACCACGCGTAAATCCTTTCTCGCTTAATACAATTCACTGTCTACCTGGCTCTTTATGCATTTGTTCCTCCTGATTCAGGCAAATGTAAACGTGCGCTGATATTTACAAGGCTTTTATTTAGCATCCCTTCATCAATCTTGCGTGGACGTGCACTCAATATTTGTGCAGAAATAGAATCGCGAACTGATGATATTAAAGGAAAGGCTCCTGTGGTCGTGACTGCTCTCTCTGGAAGTATTGAGGTCCGCTGTTCCTGGAAGACTTCATGATATTGTAATACTCATTATACGGCGAATCATCCGGCAGTTTCGGAAGGTTTCTAAACAATGCTTGTACCCAGCCATGTAGTCAGGTAAATTTGTCATCATCATCATCATCATCATCATCATCATCATCATCATCATCATC
>JAJIZL010004621.1:14705-62746 GCA_023969395.1 Amblyomma maculatum | reverse complement strand
CATCATCATCATCATCATCATCATCATCATCATCATCATCATCATCAGGCTGACTATACCCACTGCAGGGCGAAGGCCACTCCCATATTTCTCCACTTAACCCGGTTCTGTGCTAGCTGTAGCCACTTTACCCCTGCGAACTTCTTAACCTCGCCCACCTAACTTTCTGCCGCCCTCTGCTACGCTTTCCTTTCCTTTGAATCCCGTTTGTTACCCTAAGCGACCGTCGGTTATCCTCTCTTCGGACTACATGCCCTGCCCATGTCCATTTCCTCTTCTTAATTTCCACTAGAATGTCGGTAACGTGAAGTATTTCTCTGACCCACTCTGCACGCTTCCTATTTCTTAATTACCCCTTCCATTTTTAGTTCCATAGCCCTCTGGGTTGCCCTCAACTTAAGCAGAACTCTCTTGGCAAGCCTCCACGTTTCAGCCCCGTAGGTGAGTACAGGTAAGATGCAACTGTTGTATACTTACCGTTTGAGCGATACCGGTAAGCTGCTAGTCATAATCTGCGAGTGCTTGCCAAATGCGCTCCATCCCAATCTTATTCTTCTTGTTATTTCCTTTTCATGGTCGGGATCTGCGATTACTACCTGTCCTAAGGAGACATATTCGCCTACTACTTCCTGTAATTAGCTATCTAATGTAAACTGATGTTGCTTCCCGAGGCTGTTGAACATTACCTTAGTCTTCTGCATATTGGTTTTCAGCCTACCTTTCTACTTTTCCTGTCTAAGTTATCAATCACTATTTGCAGTTCATCCCACGTGTTGCTTAGCAAGGCAATGTCATCAGCAAATCGCAGATTACTGAGGTATTCTCCATCTCCCCTTATCCATAACTACTCCCATTTCAAGTCTCTGAATACTTCCTCTAAGCAAGCTATGAAGAGTACTGGGGAAATTGTGTCTCCTTGCCTAACACCGTTCTTTATGCAGAACTATGGTTGCTGTGAAGCCAATATATATATCTTCCAGCACTTTCGCGTACGGCTTATCTACCCATGATTTCGCAATGCCTGCATCATCGCCGAGGTTTTAACTGAGTCAAATTGTTTTTTGTATTCAATGAATGCTGTGTATAAGGGCTAGTTATATTCCGAGCATTTTTCTATCACCTGATTGATGGTATAGATATGATCGATAGTAGAGCACCGTTTCCGAAAACCTGCTTGATCTTTTGCTTGATTGCAGTGTAAGGTTGTCCGGATTCTATTGGCGATTACCTTAGTAAATACCTTATACGTAACAGACAGTGAGCTGATTGGTCTGTAATTTTTAAGGTCCGTAGAGTCCCCTTCTTTATGAATGAGGATAATGTTTGCATTCTTTCATGGTTCCGGTACCGTCGATGACACCAGGCACTGCGTGTACAGGGTGGCCAGTTTTTCTAGCACGATATGCCCCCCCCTCCCCCCCGTCCTTCAGCAAATCTGTAGTTATCAGATCCTCTCCAGCTGATGTCCCCCTTTTCATAGTCTCTAATGCTTTCTTGAACTCGTCCTTCGTCATTGGTGGAACGTCTGACTGTTTTTCGCTACCGCCAATCTCGTTACGGTCCTGGCTACTTTGGATACTGTAGAGATCTGCATAGAACTCCGCGGCTACATTAACTATCTTGTCCATATTCGTGAGGACGTTGCCCGCCTTGTCCCTTATCACATACATCTGGCTTTTGCCTATGCCCAATTTCTTCTTTACCGCTTCAAGGCTTCCCCCGTTATTTACACCATGCTCAATTTTCTCCATGTTATACCTTCTTATATCGGCCACCCTGCGCTTATTGATGAACTTTGATATCTCGGCCAATTCGATCTGGTCTGTTAGATTGGAAGTTTTCATATTTTGGCGTTTCTTAATCAAATCTTTCGTCTCCTTAGACAGCTTACCGGTATCCTCTCTAACTATCCTACCGCCTACTTCTAGCGCACATTTAGAAATGATATCTCTGAAATTATTATTAATTGCTTCTAGGGTAATGTCGCCATCCTCGGTTAGAGCTGAGTATCTACTCTGTAGCGAGATCCTGAAATCTTCTGTCCTCCCCCTCACGGCTAATTCGTTGATGGGTTTCTTCTTACTAGTCTGTTGTGTTCCTTCTTCAGATTTAGGCTAAATCAGGACCTCACCATCCGGTGGTAACTGCATCGCACTTTCGCGATTACCTCTACATCTTGCATATAGGCGGGGGTTGAACACATTATGAACACATTATTATTTTTAGTCTCCCCTTTAGGACTTTTCCATGTCCAGTTCAGGTTCTTCCGTTTGCTGAAAAAGGTAATCATGATTCTTAAGTTATTGCGCTCTGCAAAGTCAACTAGTGACTCCCCCCTGCTATTCCTAGAACCAATGCCATAGTCACCTACTGCCTGGTCTCCTGCCTGCTTTTTCCCTACCTTGGCATTGAAGTCGCCCATTAGTACAGTATACTGCGTCTTTACTTTTCGCATTGCCGATTCTACATCTTCGGTGAAGCTTTCAACTGTTTGGTCATCATAACTATATGTAGGTGCACAGGCCTGTGCAACCTTCAGATTATACCCCTTATTAAGTCTAATAACGATACCTGCCACCCTCTCATTAATACTATGTGATTCATTTATATCACCCGCTATATTCGCCGCGAGATCGACCTAGAGGTGGCGCCACCGTCACTCCGGTAGTGTGGATCGGCAGCCGGCGGCGCTCGCAGAAACGCACGCTGCGTAGGTCTGCTTCCGAGTTTACGGCGGGCTTGTTGGCGATGAAAACGTGTCTTCTGCAGTATTTCTGCAATATTGCAGAAAAAAATCCAAGGATTTCGCCAGTGCAGCAGAAGAAGAGCGGATTTTAGGAAAACAAAGCACGCTACCACCAGTCTTCTAGATTTATTTTGCACGTTTCTTGCGCTGTACCGTGCTCAAGCGCCTAATGCTTTGGCCTGCTTAATGACAGCTTTGTTTTTCTTATTGACTTTTAAACAGTTTGCACGTGTCTCATGTGAGTGAGGCCGGCGAATTTAGTGTCAAGCCAACGCAGATACAAGGTTCGTGCTCTGACCTGCAGTAATTTAGATTGAATCGAGAAAGCCTGGTTCATTATATCGTACTTGACTCGAGGATTAATCAGATATAAATGTAGCAATGACAGCGCACTGCATGGGGTGTTGCTTTAGACTGAGTGCACACCAACTCTGGCTACGTAACAAGGCACAAGTATTCCCTAAAAATGAGGTCACGCCGACACTATACAGGAAACCTGCCACACAGGAAAGCTGATTGTTCACGTGTACAGCGCTGAGTGGATTGAATTTGCCGAGATGATTTTTGCGGCCACTGTCATAGAATGTGATAGTGTAATAATGCATGTGTCACTAACTCTAAATGATTTCCTGAAACCGAGGAAAGTCTAAGGGATTTCTGATGTGTGTGATGTTAATATATAACGGTAAATTAGTAGTGTAATTATTTTGTTTTGCAATGCGAATAAATTTGATCCTGTGAGAGAATGTTTACACACTTGACAGAATTTACAATAACCAGCGATTAATTTTCAGTAACGTTAAAGTGCAAGCTACGAATTACTCGCTGCGAAGACATCGTTATAAACTGCGCATGGGCACTGTCATGTTCTGGCAAGCAATTTTGCAGGCTAATAATGTCTTTATCACTAATTATTTAGCAGTGACGAAATCTTATGCGAAGTAAAATATTAGGGTTGCTTCCAAAACAGATGCCGGATATAAAACTATTCCGAAAGAAATGGAGGTCATATTATCATGCGACTATAAAAATGTATTTATTCCCGCATGAAGCTGTTTTATTCCCCTTGTCAGAAATGGCGAGATTTGTCGGAAGACAGCACTTGGACGAAAAGGGATTATAATGATTATAATAGGCCACCAGTTAAGTACATTGATCTAGGTGTATTATGTAATATTTAGGGTAACAATTAGGTGCAGGGAATATGTTTCCCAAACATTCGAGCATTTGTTTAAAGCAAAATATGCTCACTAAAACTTTTACAGATGCACAGAATCCTTCAACAACAAAAGAAAAGAAATGCATATTGGTCCGGGTTTAACGCATGAAAGCGGCATCGGCTTGAACGGATGATTGCAAAGGCTGGTTTTGGTGTCGTTTTTTTTGTTTTCATTATTAACACCGCATTTACCACGTGGGATTGTTTATTGTGCAGTCAAATCCCACAGCAGAGGAACACCTTTCGAAAGGGTTGTGATTGAATCCCCCGTTCTCGAAATCAGCAGTCGAGCGCCCTTACCATTGAGACACCGCGACAGAGGTTTAAAAGCAAAAAAAAAAAGAAAAAAAATATTAGTACTCACACAACTCTATCGTGCATACAGACGGCATAGCAGGCATAGAGTGGTCTGTTCAAACTGCATTCTGCTATATGAAGCAGTCTGCGGTGGCATATGTTTTAGTAGCTGCGGTATTCCAAACAGAAACGGGAATGTGCGATTTCTGAGCTTTTGCATTAACTTTTACTGACGGCAACGACCTGTTTTGCTTTGACACGGCGGTAACGACAGTAACACTTCGTTTGAGACATTGCATGTCAAAGGATCTCAAGCGCCGAAGACCGCGATGGATGTGTTCTTATCCAAGCATGGCATGCTCGGTACGGACAAGTATATATATTTTTTAATGAAGCGCGGGGTTATAGACTGTTTATATTTATTTTGCAAGAGGCATATGGGTAAGCTAAAGCTCACAGGAACTGCGAAACAAACAAAAACTTTCCTGTACTCGCCGCATGCGCGCGCGTAAATCACTGCGGGCTCACACGCGACGCGAAAACGCATCCACACTGAGTAGGTTTCGCCGCTGAGCCGCAAGGTGGCGACACTGCTCGATCTCGAGGCCAATACTTATTGACAAAGAAACCTGCTCCTAGTTTTCGCCTCTCTGGCAAACCTCGATAACACGGTACATGCCAATCCTTCAGTGCAGTATATGCCACTTTTGGCCTCCTAAGCTCACTAAGCCCTATGACATCCATTTCATATCCTCTAGTTCCTCTAACAGCACTGCTAAACTAGCTTCACTTGCTAGGGTTCTAGCGTTAAACGTTGCCACGGTCAGTTTCCAATGGCGGCCTGTCCAGCGAAACCAGGGATTCTTAGTACCCCCTGCTGCGTCACAGGCTTGACTGCCGCCGTGGTCAGTGGTTCCGTAGCCGCTGGTGACTGAGGGCCGGTGCTTTGTGGAGCTTATCATGAGAGGTTGCGGCCAATTACTGCACCAGGGTGGCCATTTCCTGTTCTGGTGAGGGAGTGCATTACCGGAGGTGTTCCCCGGCATCATGTCGCACCCCAAACCTGTTTATGCAATTCTGTCGACACGCAATTTTTTTTAAATCCGGTGTAGAATTGCGCGGCACCAGGATGTGAACCCCGGTCCTCTTGCATTCGAGGCGGATGTTCTGCCCCTACGCCACCGCTACACCTTGTAAATTTGTGGTACTTGCAAACTTCACTGAATGCTTTAATGCTGACGTGGACTGCAGAGCGCGTACATTCACCCACTCCGCCTTAAACACAACGCTCTTTACAACGGCACGCAGTTAACACTGTTAGCTTCTATCAATCAGATGTGAATTCTATGTCGCTAATTTTGTGCTAACATGCTCGGTACAATCAAGGTACTCAAGGTATCATCAAGGTAGTTGGTTCTAGAGAAGGTTGGCGCTTGCCCGAACATTCACTCAAGTCATCAGCCGTTGTGTTCTCGAGCTAACCTTCTTGCTACGTATATTGTTGGTGTAGGTGGCCAATGATCCCCGTGCACAGATTATCATTTGCGCTGCCAAAAGCTGGATTGGAGCAGTGGCCATTATCCACCTGGGCTCACAACCACGTCGACAACTACCATTATGAACTCCGGGGCAGCTCCTACCACCACGGCCACTTCGGCTCAGCCAATCGTGCTGACAAAAATCCGCCACCCTCCCATCTTTAAAGGCGAAGACCAGACTTGGAAGATTAGCTGGATGAGTACGAGCGCTGCAGCAAGACGAATCACTGGGACGCGACCATTATGCTGGCCAGCATCATTTTCTATTTGGCGGGAACAGCTCGCACGTGGTTTCAAAATCACGAGCAAGAGCTGGTGATGTGGGCAATCTGTAAGCAAGAGCTACAGAACTTGTTCGGGAAGCCCATTGGTCGGGCCCTCGCAGCAAAAACAGAACTTTCTTCTAGCATCCAATCCTCCACGGAGTCCTACCCAGTTCAGTTCAGTTCAGGCGTTCAGTCGTGTCCGACTCTTCGTGACCCTATGGACCATGTCACGCCACGCTTTCCGGTCTCTCACTATCTTTTTAACATCACATAGCTTCATCTGCAATGCCTCGAGAATGCCATCTAACCATCGCGTTCGCTGCCTACCCCTTCTCCGGCGACCCTCAACTTTTCCCAACATCAAATCTTTCTCCAGCGACTCCTCTTTTCTCATCAGATGACCAAAGTAGCTGAGCTTTAACTTTAGAATTTGACCCTCCAATGAGCAGTCAGGGTTTATGGTCGACAATCTCGACTGATTTGATCTTCTGGCAGTCCAAGGAACTCTTAAGAGTCTTCGCCAGCACCACAATTCAAACGGGTCAATTCTTCGGCGGTCAGCCTTTTTCACAGTCCAACTCTCGCATCCATACATCACAACTGGAAAGACCATAGCACGGGTTATACGGATCTCTGTTGGCAGACTAATGTCTCTGCTCTCTACTAGGCGGTCAAGGCTAATCATTGCTCTCTTTCCCAGAAGCAGGCGTCTCCTAATTTCATGGCTGCAGTCTCCTTCCCAGGTAATCTTGGCGCCCAAGAACAGAAAATCTGTCACGGCTTCCACTTCTTGTCCATTGATGCTCCAGGACTTGATAGGGCAAGACGCCATGATCTTCGTCTTTTTAATGTTCAGTTTAAGCCCAAACTTCTCACTCTCTTCTTGTACGCGCATCAGAAGTCTCTTGAGTTCCACTTCACTTTCTGCCATCAAAGTGGTATCATCCGCATATCTAAGGTTGTTGATACGTTTTCCAGCGATCTTCACTCCAGCTGAAGACTCGTCCAGACCGGCCTTCCTCATGATGCACTCTGCATATAGGTTAAATAGGCAGGGCGACAGTATGCAGCCTTGCCTCACCCCTTTCTCAATCGGAAACCAATCAGTAAGACCATGCCCAGTTCTGACTGTGGCCTCTTGCCCTTCATAAAGGTTCCTGAGGAGACAGATGAGGTGAATTGGAACTCCCATCTCTTGGAGAGCTTGCCACAATCTGCTGTGATCTACGCAGTCAAACGCTTTCGCATAATCAATAAAGCAGAAGTAAATGGGTTTCTGGAACTCTCTTGCTTTTTCCATGATCCAGCGAAGGTTGGCAATTTGGTCTCTAGTTCCTCTGCCCTTGCGAAACCCAGCTTGCACGTCCGGAAGCTCCCGATCCACATACTGCTGCAGCCTACCTTGCTGCAGTCCTACCCAGCCTACATTAAAGACGTCCTTGCGTTGTGTCGCAAGGTCAACAGCTCAATTGCGGAAAATGACAAGGTAGGCCAGAGCCTCAAGGTTATTGAGGATGATGCGTGCAACATCCTGTTCTGCAAGGATTGCTCCACTGTCGATTCGTTGCTTCAAGACTGTCGAATATTCGAGCAGGCTAAATAATGATCCCTCGTACATCGCTTTGAGCGCCTGTCAAACACGGCAGCTACACCATCCTGCGATGATCTCACCTTTGCAACAGCTTTCTCATCCCACGAACATGACTCCAATCGTCAAGAGAGAACTCTAGGCCTTAGCTCCTACATCACTCATGTCTCCGCTGCCCGACACCGTGGCCATCATAGAGGCCGTAGCTAGCCAGGAACTTGCCAACGTCGGCTTCTCCTCCAACCCCGTGCCACTCACGCCACCATCCCACCCTGTTCCTGTAGTGGCTGCTGCTACTGCCAGCCCACCTTCCCCCAGTCGCTACCTTAGTCGCAATCCTACAGAGTGGCGCAGCTTATACGACAGGCCAATTTGCTTCATTTGCTGTCGCGCTGATCACACATCGCGTTATTGCCGTAGCAGTACCTTCTTCGCTCCTCGCTCCTATTAAACACCGACCGTCAATACTACCAAGAACCTCGACGCTTCCCTGCCTAACCAGAGGAGCCCCGCCCCACCTATGATGGACCTGGGCATTATTTTCTTCAACAGGATGAGCCTCGTAACGAAACCGTCCCCACTGCCCGTCACTCCAGCAGATCTCCATCCCCACTGGTTCGTCGATCCCGTTCATCGGTGCCTCGTCGCAACTCCTCCCCATCATACGCTTCACCTACTCGAGAAACTAGCGAGTGCAGCGCCCTGAACTGACGCTGCAATACCGACGTAACCTCATTGATATTCTTGCGGACGGACTCTCATTTTCTGCCCTTATTGACACTGGCGCCCACATTTATGTTCTCAGTTGCTCACTCCGTCGCAGCCTCAAGAAACTCCTCCCGCCCGCGTCCTCGTCTACCATTGGTGTTGTTGATGCCAACACAGCTACTGTCATTGGTATGTGTACTGTGAGAGCTGCCACTGCCGACGGCCACATCCCTGTGCTATTTAGGCCTCACCAGTTGCCCTCAAGACGGTATATTTGGACTCCACGTTTAACAGCACACTCCGCTCTCATTGACTGTTCTTTTGGACTGATTCATCTAGACCTGTCGCTGTCCTGACAACCAATGTCCTGAAACTTCAACGCTCCGTCTCCGCTTCGCTACATTTACTCGCCTACCATCAGAAGACGACATTGTACAATAATATTTTTGATTTTGGTGACCGCCCTTCGGTCACACGCCCCTCGTTACACATCGCATCGACACCGGAGACGCCAGCCAAATTCACCACCTTACCGAGTCGCCATTTCTGAACGTCGCCTCATGCAAGATGAAGTCTGTGGTATCGCGAAGTGTTATCAAAGCTGCGGAACTACCTCGCCTCAGCCACGCTCTCTCCGCTCACCCTTGCCACTGTGATAAGGTGGCTTATTAAAGCGCGCTGCGCCAGCCACCGCAGCGCATTTCTTTCGCTTCCGTTATGACGGAATAAAGCCGTTCCTGTCTGAGCTGCGCTGCCTCAGTTGTCTTGCCTAAAACACGACATAGTGGCGACGAAGATGGCGAATCTCTGCCGGTGTTACGCCCACTGAAGACCTTCGGCACAAAACCAAGAACTGTAGCATCTACAGCAACGGGAACGCCTTCGCCATGACTACTTTCGGGCAAGTTGAGCATTTTGATGATGCTACGACTGATTGGCTTTCGTATGAAGAGCGGTTAGAAGCATATTTGCGTGCTAACAAGGTTCCGGAAGACTTAAAAGTAGACGTGCTCCTAAGTTTGATCGGACCGCAAACTTACGCACTTCTCAAGTCACTGACTATTCCGGATAAGCCCTCGTCTAAGCCCTATGCGCAACGCTCATAACGCTACTTCGCAATCACTTGTCTACGAAGCCGTCGGTCATCGGCGAAAGAGCAAAATTTCACCGCCGGTCACAGAAACTGAAACCATATCGGAGTTCGTGGCCGAGATAAGACACCTTGCTCAGACATGCGATTTCGGCGAGTTCTTGGATCAGTCACTGCGCGACCGATTTGTCTCCGGGTTGCAGCGCGTCGACATCCAACGGCAATTATTTGCCGAAGATAATGCTCTAACTTTCCAAAAAGCTGTCCAGTGTGCCTTGTCTTTTGAAGCAGCAGTGCGAAATGCGACAGAAGCGCACGTAGTGCACCAAAGGAATGCCGATATACACAAAATGCCTAGCTCAAGGCCAACTCCCGAAGCAAAGACGGTAGCATGCTATCGATGTGGTTCACCCAAGCACGGAGCAGCATCTTGTCCGCATTCGCAAGCAACTTGTTATAAGTGCCAAAAGAAGGGACACATTCAACGAGTTTGCACAAGTCGTCCGCGACGTGTGAAAACGCTCACAGTAAGCTCATTCAACAGGCAAACAAAACTTGCTCTGAATGACGTTACTTTAGACACACGTGCAGTGCCTTTTATGGTGGCAGTCAAAGTTAACAGTGTACCGTTACAGATGGAGCTGGACACCGGAGCTGCTGTCTCGATAATTTCACGCAACCACTGCAGGAGGCTTTTTCCAGATTTTCACCCGCAACGAACCAGCCTTCGACTACGCACGTACACGGGTGAAGTAATCAAGCCAATTGGAGTGCTTGTGAAAACGAACGGCCAAAAGCAGCGCCTCCCGCTCTACGTGGTGCCACAAGACGGACACTCACTTCTGGGACGGGAGTGGCTACAAAAGATTCGGTTTGACTGGAGCCGTATCTGGGAGCTGAACGCCGTTAGGAGTTTGCCTTGTGCGACCGAAGAGTCGTCGGAGAAACTTCAGGCCTTGCTACGAAAGTACACGCAACTGTTCAGCGAAGACTTGGGCAAGATAAATGGTGAGAAAGCTACTCTTTATTTCAAAGACAATCAAGAGCCTAGATTTTTGAAGGCAAGGACTGTGCCATTCGCATTACGTCCGGCAGTAGAACAGGAACTTGTGAAGCTAGAAAAGCTTGGCGTTATTTCACCAGTGGCTAGCAGCAAGTTTGCTACGCCGGTTGTGCCGGTCATTAAAGCTGATGGCTCGATAAGACTGTGCGGTGACTACATGGTCACCCTGAATCCAATTCTAGACACTGAGCATTATCCGCTTCCAAGAGCAGACGAGCTTTTTGCAATCCTTGCGGGAGGAAAGAAGTTCTCGAAACTTGACCTCAACAGAGCATACCAGCAGGTAGAAATGGACGAACGGTCGAAAGAATACTTGACGCTAAATACACACAAAGGGTTGTACGTCGTCAACCGCCTACCTTTTGGCATAGCATCAGCTCCTGCAATCTTTCAAAGGATAATGGATAACATGCTCAAAGGACTCGAAGGGGTTGCATGTTACATTGATGATATCCTCGTAACGGGAAAGACTGATGAAGAGCACCTGCGTAACCTCGAAGCTGTTCTGAAACGCTTGTCAGAAAGAGGCGTTAAGGTGAAGACTCCTAAATGTCAGTTCTTTAGGGACCAGCTTCAGTACCTCGGTCACATTGTAAGCTCTGATGGCGTGCGTCCAGCCGATGACAAAGTGGCAGCTATTTCAAAGGCACCGAGGCCAAATGACAAGCATCAGCTGCGGTCCCTGCTCGGCCTAGTTAACTACTATGGAAAGTTCATTCCGAACCTATCCAGTGTAATCGCACCGCTCAACAGGCTTTTACGCAGTGATGTGCCCTGGGTGTGGAGCAGGGAATGCGAGGACGCCTTCGTTGAAGTTAAGAAGTTGCTGTCCATGCCTCCCGTGCTTACCAACTACGAGCCTGGATTGCCACTACAGCTGTCTTGCGACGCATCAGCATACGGCATCGGAGCCGTGCTCTCTCACGTCCTACCAAATGGTATGTGCAAGCCAATAGCATACGCATCAAGAACATTGACTAAGGCAGAGGCTAGCTACAGCCAAATTGAGAAAGAGGCACTCGCCCTAATTTTCAGTGTGAAAAAGTTTCACTACTACCTCTATGGCCTTTGATTCATCCTCGTAAGCGATCATAAGCCATTGCACACCATTCTCGGGCCCAAAACAGGCATTTTTACGATAGCTGCAGCGAGATTGCAGCGTTAAGCCGTTTTGTTATCTGCCTACAACTACACGCTCAAGTACAAGTCGTCAGCAGAAAACGCAGACTCGGATTGCCTTTCGCGGCTGCCGTTGCCTGGCAATGATGATGAAGCACCGGAAGATAAATTCTACGTTCTGCGTTTTGACTCGCTTCCAGTAAACTGCCGTGACATAGCACGCGAGACCAGTCGTGACCCTGTACTCAAAGCAGTCATGCAGTACGTTTTGAGCGGCTGGCCGAATCGCACTCCGAATGACTTACTGCAGCCGTTTTTCTACAAACGTTTGGAGTTGTCTTTGCAGCAAGGATGCCTGGTGCTGGGAACTCGTGTCGTCATTCCTGAGCGCTTCCAGTCGTTCATGCTTGAGGAGCTGCACCAGGGGCACCTTGGAATCGTCAGGACGAAGGAGTTGGCGAGAAGTTACGTGTGGTGGCCAACAATTGAGAGACATCGAACAGAAAGTGAGTACATGTCAGTCGTGCCAGTCGCAGCGCAACATGCCGTGACCTGCTCCGCTTCATCAATGGGCGTGGCCTAGCCGGCCCTGGGAACGGGTTCACGTCGACTTCGCAGGCCCATTCAGAGGTGCGATGCTCTTGATAGTCACAGACGCTCATTCTAAGTGGCCAGAAGTGTTTGAAATGAAAGATACATCCGCAGTAAAAACCATTGACCGTCTTCATGAACTTTTCTGCCGTTTCGGTTTTCCAGAGACGCTTGTATCGGATAACGGTCCGCAATTCACATCGGACGCGTTCTCAAAATACATGCGCAGCATTGGCACCCGTCATGTTCGCACAGCGCCGTATCATCCAAGCAGCAATGGACAGGCTGAGCGCTTCGTGCAGTCACTCAAGTCTGCGTTGCGTAAGAATCCGTCCGTACCCCTACGCTCAGCTATTGCTGATTTTATTTTGGCGTATCGCAACACTCTTCATACAACCACTGGGGAAGTTCCTGCACTCCTCCTGCTTGGCAGACGTCTTCGCACAAGGTTGGATCTTGTAAAGCCTTCAATCCAATCAAAAGTATCGGCTAAGCAGTTTGACCAAACCTTAAGGCGTAAGTCAAGCTATTACAAAGAGCGACTTTTTAAGGTTGGTGATAGTGTAAAGGTCAGGAACTTCAGGCGCGGAGAAAAATGGTTTTCAGCGACCATTTTGGCGCAAACTGGTCCAGTCTCGTACCGCTTAAGTGTCGTAACTCCTAGAGGTGTGTTTCAGTGGGTTCGCCACAAGAACCACATCGCCCGAGTGGCTCCAGAAGAAGACGCGTCTGCTCCTCTTGCGCCATACCCGGAATCTGATGAGCAAGCGGAGTCCTGCCGGTCTCCCCGTCAACAGGCTGGAGTGAAAGACCGCCATTCGGATACAGAACCTGCAGAACGGCGGTACCCACTTCAGGAGAGGAGACCACCCGACCGCTATGTGCCGTGAACAGGAATTTGTTTTGAACTGTAAATAAGTGCGGAGGGATGTGGTATCGCGAAGTGTTATCAAAGCTGCGGAACTACCAAGGTATTTGTACAATGGTAGCGAAGGCTGGGCCCAAAAACGGTCCAGCGCGACAGCAGCACAGCCACTTTGGGGGGGCCAAAACACTTAGATAATGAAATTCAAAAGCACAAATAAAAACGCTATAAAACAACATAAAGAAATACACATTTTAATTCCACGTTTTATAAAATAGGTAAACTATTTTAGCAAAATATTACTCCCCATTTTTAATTTTTTGCAACGTTGTTGTTACGCCCCCTGTTGATGAGTGTGCGGTGCATTTGCAGCTTGACTTTGCAGGCCTTGTTTCGGCACCCAGCCACAGTGGCCGCGGGAGCTCACGAAGCGGTTTCTTATCGCCAGTCTCGAAATGCCCCTTTTGCGAAGTTTTCGTCGTCCTTGCGCGTCGCGTCTCTGTCACCGTTTTGTAAAATTTGCACCCCGCCGCACCGCTGCGGCAGTTTTCTCGGTTTTTGTCGTTTCCTTCGACGTGCGGCCAGTGCAAAGTCTTTTTCCGACTTTGCACGCTTCGCGCTGTTCTTTTGAAGCGCTTAGCGCTTTATTTCAAGATGAGCTTGCGGCGTGTGAAGAAACGATGCGCCGTGGCACATTGCGACAGCATGGACAGTGGCGTCGGTGTCAAGCTACACCGCTTCCCGCTGGACTTTCACAGGTGAGCTGTTGTCAGTGTCGTCTGCTACAAGGCGTCTGCTCTAGGTATGCTCCGAATGCTTTCGTTGGGCTGTTTCTTCTGTTTGTTTGTTTGGGCTTCTGTTTCTGTAACCAGTTCGTGCGCACGTGGCTTCATTTTTTCGGTGATATTTATGTAATACACTACAGGGCACACACTTTAAGTGCTGAGCTGTGCGAAGGAGGCCCCCCAGGCCCACCATTTGTCTGATTTATGGTGAGTTTCATGCAGCCGGCTATCACCAGCGTTAACTTGATACCGGGCTCTCAGGAGCAACCACGCGCATGCCACTGACCGGAAGGCCAATTTAAAATCAATTGTGCTGCCTGACAAGTCTGAGCACAACACTGTATAGTTTTCCAACACCGCGAAGCCAATTTGACCCTCGCAACTGGTAGTATCAAAATTCAGCCACGTGTATATGCGCGGCCTTGAGGGTGCTTTAACTGAATTCACTCAGGAGTTACTGCCTGTCTTCTTATTGCTATCCTGCATATGCATGACCGTTAGGGTAACTTTAAACGCACTTCATTCTCGTCAATCTTAACCATAGAAAAGTATAGCTACCCGCATGCCATGAGGACGAGCGTACGTAACCGCACTCTTAGGCGCTGAGAGCTTGGGGCGAGCATTTACTACCATAGTTCAGATATAATGGAAATATAATGTACTGCAGTTGGCATTGACAGGAATAATGACGCATTGGCGTTTGGAGTATGCAGTATTCCTTACGGCGCAATTGTGAATAACGTGCACGTTGCATCACGTCCAGGTGCCGAGCGTGAGCGTGGGTGCTACCACAACGTCAGCCTGGAGAAGAAGACACCATGGCAGCTGCGAGACTTGTGGGGTTTTTTTTCAAGCACTTCGAACCGTCTGCGTATCTGTCGTCAAAAAAGCTGCGACCCGTGTTGATGCGCCTACTTATGTCATGTCATGTTTGCCTCAATTGAAGCAGCACTGTCTTCTATGCTTTTCAATTTCCTACCTGGCAACGTTCGTGGAACTGCAGGGCTTTTTTCTATCCGCACTGTGACCATTAAGATGAATAGCCAGCTTAAAGAAACCACTGCTTGAGCTGCCTGTGACGTGTATTTTTTGTTGGTGTGCTTTATCACTGTATTTGTTTGGTTGCTGTAATAAAGCACGAATATGAAAACCATACTTGCCGTACACTGTATTGCAAACTGTGCACTTGAGCCTGTGCTTTGTGCATCATACCTTGTACTCAAAAGTAGTAGCACCAGTATTTCCACAAAGGTTTCCCCTACGAATCATGCATGATTGCATTCTTAGCCAGCCAAGATAAGCCAGCGTCTGAAAGTGTTGCTGCCTTTCTATGCTGCCTTCTTTGCCAGTAACTTTCATTGGGTTCCGAATTGCACATTACCAAGGCCATAACTAGCAGGAACTCGAGCACATTTGACTGGAAAAGGTTGGTGCGCACTGAAAGGCAACCTTCATGAGATACCGGCTTGAAAAGGCGGGTTCTTTAAAAAGACCACTTTAAAATTCGCGCTAAAAACATACGTATGCGTGACGTCATTCAACGTCACTCATACGTAGTTGCCCCCCAATATGGCGGTGCCCATGAGCCGCCATTTTTTGGACCAATGGGAGCCTATGGAACCTTCGCTACCATTGTACATATACCTTGGAACTACCTCGCCTCAGCCACGCTCTCTCCGCTCACCCTTGCCACTGTGATAAGGTGGCTTATTAAAGCGCGCTGCGCCAGCCACCGCAGCGCATTTCTTTCGCTTCCGTTATGACGGAATAAAGCCGTTCCTGTCAGAGCTGCGCTGCCTCAGTTGTCTTGCCTAAAATACGACAAAGTCGACAAGATGTTGGCAAGGAACATTATAGAGCCGTCTACTAGTCCCTGGGGATCAACTGTCGTGCTTGTGTAAAAGAAGGAAAATACCTGGAGGTTCTGCGTTGATTACCGACACCTCAACAGAATTAGGACGTTTACCTGCTCCCCAGAATAGATGATGCCCTTGACTGCTTGCACGGTGCCAGCTATTTTTCTTCGATTTATCTTCGTTCCGGTTATTGGCAGATCGCTGTCGACGAACGGGACCGACAGAAGACTGCCTTTATCACCCCGATGGCCTGTATCAAATCAAGGTGATGCCTTACGGCATGTGTAATGCACCCGCAATAAATATTCGACCGCATGATGGACTCTCTTTTGCGCGGTTTCAAATAGACGACGTGTTTATGTTGTCTCGATGACATTATTGTCTTTTCGTCGACCTTCGGGGGCCATCTCCATTGCCTTGATGCCATTCTTGGAGTCTTCCGAAGAGCTTACCTTCAGCTTAACTCGAAGAAGTGTAGCTACTGCTAACGTGAACTCAAGGTGCCCGGTCACGTGGTCTACGCCCGTGGCGTTCAACCTGGCTCAGACAAAATACGTGTTGTAAGTGGATTTCCTACATACAGCTGTACCAGTGAGGTACGTAGTTTTCTTGGCCTTTGCTCCTGTTTTCGGCAGTTTGTCCCCAACTTTGCGGAGTCCACTCATCAATCTTCTGAAGAACGACTTTCCAGTTTTGCTGGGATCTAGAACAATCTGAAGCCTTTTCAGCGCTTATTGCGACCCTCACCAACCAACCCATCCTGGCATACTTCAATTCCTCGGCACCAACGGAGGTATGCACCGACGCAAATTTCTTTGGATTAATGCTCCATTTCTGGCATAACTTCCATGATCCTTCCATTTTATGCTTACAATGCCGAAATTTAAACTGGTCCTGCAACTTTCTAGGGCTCGCAGCACTTTCTCGAAGCTTTTGAAGCAGAAGCAATTCATGATAACTGATGAAGCGTCTGCCGGTACAAAACAAGCTCCAAGTGCGCAATGATAGCTTCGAAGAGGTCGTCGGAGGTTACAAAATGCAGTACACCAGAAACGCGTCAAAGATCTCCTCATTTCTGTAACATACTTTTGAAGTGAGTAAATTAAACTTTTTTTCGTCTATCCAAATTACCCAACAAGAGTAGAGAGCGCAAGGTTCTACGTTAAAAAAAAAAGAAATATTGAAGCAACTGGGTTTCGCTCGAGAAATCATTGTACCTCGTAATATTAATAAAAAACAACTACCCTGTACATGTAACCAGAAGAGAAAGTAAATGCTTAATTAAACCCAGGGCAGAGAAGGCACAGTTTCTGATGCATGTCTAAGATCAGTGCGGAAAGATCATAAGCATAGGATGTACGTTAGGCAGGCGAATCGTAAGAAGAGCATTGTTTTTTGGGCGTTTTCCTGGCATTCGCAACTCTCTAGCAGACATTCAAGTGCCAGCTATATTACAAGCTCCCACTGTATGTTTTTCATAACTGGACCTTCTGTTTGCGGAAGAAATGTAACACTTTTACCGAGCCCTATCTTCCACACCATGCCAGTCCATTCGCTCAGCATTTTAGCTTCGATGATACCTCGGGATCAGAATTTCTTTTTAACCTGCAAAGTAATGCTAGGCCAGCGTCGCTGTTCTATGCATTTGACCATTTGGAGAATCGTATGCGTAGCGAGTGCTACCCAATGTTAGGCCATTGTTTTTCATTTCAAGAGTTATAAGATCATTTTTAAAACATTCATGTATGTAATGAGCAAACCATGTAACAAACGGATGGGCTCCTTGTAAGATAAAGAGGGAGCCAGCAGTCACTGATACCAATAAAAGCGCAGCGAATATGTTGGTATTTAACGTTGTAAAAACCTAATGTAATCATGATATATCTAGAAAAAATCAACCGCATGACACTGAAAGGGTGTGGTTGCTTTTTTGTTTTCTAGGTGATTGCCGCCATGATAAAATGTTGCTCAAAACTGATTAACGCCAAAAAACTGCAAAACGGCTTCCTTGCTCTCTGTGGCTGTTACTTGAATTATATCAAAGGTTTCTTATTTTATTACGATTGCATGATTTCATCGTGACATCATGCTCAACTGAACCAGAGGCAAAAAGAAATGCTGTACGTGCTTGTGAACGTGACACACGATTGCTAGGGCACTGGATTGCCGCGTACCTGGTTTCATCGATGATGTTAATCCAGTCCTGACCAACGAGCGAGCATTGTACGTAGACCGCCATTACGACCAGTCCCATGGCCTCGTAAGACTTAAATCTAGAACGGGAGAATAGCACAAAGACCAGGTTGCAATCACTCGGTGAACATGAGAATTATTTTGTAAACACGGTTGTCCACAAAAAGAAACACTTTGGAGAGAGGTTAACGATCTACAAGAAAGTGTTGTCTTCCTTCACACTAGATAGAAAAAATACCAATATGCATTACTGAGTCTTCGATCTCTTTCTATACAGTAGCTAGTATAAAATGCTAGAACATACATGAAAATAACTAATCCTAGCAATTACATGATTACATGAGTAAACAAGGGCCGCGAAATATCCCAGCACTTTGCTTCCGACATAGTGCTGAAGTCTTCTACAAAGCTGTAAGAAAGTCATCCTAGGCACAGAAAGGCAACCGTAGCATCTCACAAGTGAAAGTCCAATATAAGCGAGACCAGCTGGAGCTATCATTGCAAGATGAGCTAACATTGTAGAGAAGGATTAGGAGGTAAAAAAAGAGTGCAGCTTAACCGAGCACAGATCACACAGAAAGCGAAGCTTAATTCGCAAATTTGTCATACTGTTACAAGGAAATATTTTTAGTTGTAATCGACAAAGAAGTGGGATCGCTAGATAAACGAAGTCATGCTCTGCTGCTAGCCGGAGAAAGTAACTAAGGCTACTGCACACGCCCACTGTGAAAGCCGAGTATGTACTATCCCTGAAAACAGAAGCCGTCAAGACAACCGAAGTTCTAAAACTAACACAAAGTTTTTATCCCGTAGAGCTAAGTGCAAGTCAATTGTAATAACACCTCTAAAAGAAAGTCCTGGCAATTAGAAAGTAGGCGCACCTGCACTAGCATTGAGATTCCCCTCCTGAAGTTCTTTTTTCAATTTTCCAGTTTTCCCGTTCGTGTTTCAGTTCTCTTGTTCACACACGGTTTGTTGCGGATACTATACTTCTTGTGCCCAGGTATGCAGGTACTCTGTCCTGTCAGCTGTTTATATAATACTACCAGATGAGAGGAATGACCTGGCAATAAAGCCTGCTTCAGTACAAAAATTACGGCATGCTACACATATTCAATAGCAGCGACGCTGGATTGACCCGGCACTATTTGCCCCGCAGAAAGCAAGCGCCTAAACTACAGAAAGTGAGATGCGTCATGAGGATTTGCGGTACGCGCCGCTAGAACCGAAGCTAGACAGCAAACATGCTCAAGATTCTATATTTGTGCCTGCCGCACAAAAAGGTGAAAAAGACATCGAATATGGAACGAGTACAGCTCAGAAACGGACAAACACAGGAGACACGACACAAAGAACGCTGGCTCCGTTCCAAGTATGAATCAACAGTCAGCGCCTAGCACCAGGATTTATAGAAAACATCAGATGAAAAGCAAAACCGCAAGCGCTTCTAACATTTCTTCGGCATTTCAAGAAAGTGAAATTGACTGCAGTTCGTATTTATTGGGTTCGATGTCTTTCGCCAAGCGCCTTGAAGCCTTTTATATCGTCGTCTTGAAAGTCCAATTTGTACTGGATGCTTGAGATGGAACGCTTATGAGCAGGAATATCAGCAACAGTTTCCACTGGAATTGACATTACATTGCTAGCAAATATTCCTTTCGCTTAGGCGATACTTCAAAAAACGAAAATTATAAATTCGTTGTCAGGACTGTGTAGTAGTCTCCGTATTTATTGAAATATAGCATAGCCGATATTATACTAGCATATCAGTGGCCTAATGCGATGAACATAAAATTATTATAGAGAAATGAAAAATCTATTATACGCGCACTCATTTCTTGTTGCGCTTCGATTATTTATATACCACATGTCGATCTTTCGAGTTCTGTTTTGATAGCAACGGAAGCAGCTACATCAATAATGTAGTCCCATTTGTTTCTGCGTGATGATGGACATAGCCACATTTGGGAATAGGAATTAATTTCCGTATTTGTATTAAAGAGGGGCATTTTCTCAGTGGTACACAGTGTGTTAGCGTTATTGCCCGCTATACAGCAAGAACACAATGCTAGCGTTTTGGACATCGTGGGATGGTTCGGCAACAAGCCTAGCACACACACAAAAAAAGATTTATTTGGCATAGCTTTCTTGGTGTGTGCTATCCTTTGCTGCGCCGACAGATGACACAGCCGTATGGAAAAAACTTCCCTATTCAACGATGTTTCTTTTTTTTTCTTCTGTCATTCTCTCCTGCTAGTGGCGACGTTATCGTTTCTATTATTTACAATCGAGGCAGCAGGATTGATAATCAGTTGCTAGTTGCGAGAATGGATAAAACTTGGGACTGATTTCTCACAAATACCGCACATTGGTGGCTTCTAAATGCACTACAAGAGTTCTGGATGCGCGCGCTAATAGGCAAAGCCACTATATAAGTAATAAAATCGGTCACTATTAACTCACCCCAACCTTTTAATTTCCTCGTATTTTACGTGGTAGGCGTCCGTCTGGCTCGAGTTCTGTGGCGGAACCTGGAAGCTGCGAACGGTAAACCGAGAGGTTATTAGAGACACAGTTTCACTTGGCGTTTTATTGGTTGGAATAGGGAACATATTAACGCGAATTTTGAAAAGTAGTAGATGATCAGGATTGGGAGGGGGGGGGGGAGGGGAGGAAGAAGGGTGGCTGCTGCTGGCCCCACGGGGCTCCACAAGGAAATATGTACAGGTTAGCCACTGCCGCAAGAGGCGTTGGCTAGCCCGCCACCGGATTTCCGTCTATTGAAGGCCGTCATTGCACCCGCTACCGTTTCGGTGGTAGACAATGGCTTTGCGACGCGTGTCTTTCTCACCCCCTTCTTTTTCTTTCTTCTCCATTTTCTCTTCTGTCCGCGCGAGGCAGAGGAGTTGGCTCAGCTACAGAGCCAGTAGCAAGCCCGTGCATTTTCTTTTCCTTCTTCCTTCAGTCGCAGCAACAATGAACAGCATTTATTAAAACATTTACCAAGTTTTAAAATGTATATGTGGTGATTGGCCAAGACGAAGACAAGTCGTGTTGTATTGACGAAACGTTAATTGGCTCGGCTTGCGAACTAAGGGCCAACCCTAGTTTCAGCCTATTCTAGTCCAGCAAGTTTCAGACAGTGGACTGTCTTTCTAAAGAGTAGAATATATATATATATATATATATATATATATATATATATATATGCATTCTCTCCTGACAAATGCTACATATGGTATCACTTTATTCGCCATTCGGATAAAATTGGGTCGTAGAGAGACCGGAAGGATGTCATACGAGTTAGTTGGGTTAACATTAGTAAATGTACTAGTGCTAATATACTCTCGCTGAGGTGTGGTAGTCTCACCTTCGACGTTTTGTGGGGCTAAATGGCTACAGTTCATATTAGGAGGGGGCATTAAATAACCACTCGTTCTAGACACTTGCGGGGGGGTACCAAACGATTCGTCTCGACAAGATATATGTCAAATGAGGTTGCGATGCACACCTCCGACAGATTAGGGAGTGGTGAAATTCAGGTGCTTCTTATTCCCATAGATGGCACCTTACACGTTGCCAATGTGAGCGGCATCTGGACATATAGTAATACGTTTCAGCCATGAAACTCCTCATATGCGTACAAACGGCCCAGTGGGAAGCACTTTAGATGTTGCGTTTTACCACTTCGTCGATCGGGTTAGAAATTAGAGGGTTGGCAAAATGTATTTCATCGCAAACCCTTCCAGTCGCCCCCGCACAATGTTTGCATTAGTTAAAAAGGTTGTTGTTGATAATGACAGTGAAAGCGTTGAAGATGAAGAAGATAGTGCTGAAAGTGATTGCGGTGTTTGAAGACATTGGTGCAATTGTGAGTATAAAATTTGATTCCAACAAGTCGACACAGAGTGATACTTCATACTACGGTGTAATCTCAAATGCTGTAATCTCTTAACAAAACCCCCGAGCTAACACTCTTGCACGTCAACGTATACCAAATGACGTTTTTTGATGTGAAATAGTGATCACCCCTGCAATTTGCCTTGTGGGAGTAAACAAATTACGCAGCGAGCATCCTTCATCCTTCAAGGTAGTGCCGACAAAAGAAAGTGCTGGCTTGCAACTATGCTGGTAATCTGATATAAACTTCTTCAGGATCTGTTGAGCTGTAACCTATACTAACCGGAGAAGCGTTCTTATTTTAGGTCAATGAAGTGAACTGAAATCACTAGCACCTGTCGCATAAGATTGTTATGAAGTGGCGGATGGCCGGCGAAGCCCATTTTGCGCTACTCGATATGATGGTTTCCGCCAGGGATGAATTTTTATTTCGTAAACGCACTAAGCATCAGATGCAACGAGGGTGGTCTCGACATGAACCACTCTACACATCTTGCGGTAGGAATGCTTTCATAATCGCTGCCGTGTTGGTCGCCAGAAGTAATCTTAAATTTCCAGGACCCCACCGTCGCACCCTGTTGCCCTTGATCATGTAAGCAGGCCTCCACCTACGCCGTCCGATCGCACTTTTGAACAGAAAGCACACTTTCGCAATAAAACAAGTGCTTCGATAAAAATGGCGGGCACTCTGATTCACTGCGCGGCCAGACAAATAAGTCTATTTGCATGACTCGATCGGTTACGGTTCGGATTAAACTCTTGGTATCATTATTTAAGGTTTACTCCTGTTCATTGCGCCCAAAATTTCAAAGATGCATCGTCTACGTGGGACGCTGTAATGGAAGGTTCCTTGCCATTTTTACTAACACGGGCTTTTCACCACACACTTGCCTCGCAAGGCACAAGAGCGCCTTGCGTTTCGCCTCCATAAAACTTTTTATGCCGCGACAAGCATCTAATATACGCCCCCGGCTCACTTGCTGAGTAAATAAGCACCGAGCAACCGTAGTTCATTGCTATAGTTTTCTCAGGTAATTTTGAGGCCGCAGTAGCCAGAAGAGCGGTTATGGAGGCAAAAATCGGCTTTCGATGGCACTTCATTGATTGTAATATATAGAGACTGGGTTTTAGGCAAATGCCACTCTCTTTATTACAACATATGCGCACCATTTTGTACATATGAGCACGAATTATGTGTAGACAATACATTTAATACTATTGTTTTATAGTGTCCACATATGCTTACTTTGAATTTTCTTACCTACATTTTAGTGAATGTGGGGTCTAAAATGCCCTTTTTTGTCTACAATAGCCCTGATGCACCATGCCATCCAACAAGTAGTAGAAAATGCTGACAACCTAATTTTTGATATATAGTTGCAGCTTGCAGAATTTTGCTGTAAAAGCGGTAATCTACCGAATTGCACCGCATTTTGGAAAGTGTTTTAAGTGCGGTATGCGCTCGTTTGATTAAATGCCAGTTGATTAGCACAGAAACCAAGTGCAAAATGTTGCATAAACTAGCTACAACCAGTTTAACTGGTAAAAATTTCAACGTGACTAATCTGATATTTGAGAATGTTTCAGTGGAAAGCTCTCAGTGGTGCGTGCATACAATGATACATTTGTGCCCTGATGTCAACAATGTTTAGCGAGACTCGTTTAACGCTTGCATGAGGATCACTCTTTCAGCGTCCCTTCCACGCTATATTGCCTCGACCCGTCGATTGGATTGTTCCCTTCACACTTCAGATTACGTAAGTTCACGCTAACACCACCGCTAATGAAAGCAACAGAAGCGCTGAGGCCCCACTCTCATGATTTTCATATTTGGGCAAGGATTTATACCAGGCGTACCAGCCATGTCAAATCGAAAACCTTCCAAGAGCGCACTCATTCGACAGTGGACTACTGGTACCATACGCTACACTGCAGATGGCGATCGATGCACTCTTCTGTCAATCATGCGCTAGCTAAGTGGGTAAAAAAATAGTAGTGTTACATTTTAATCATTGCGTTTACCAGGAAATCGTGAAGCATTAACTCCAGTGCAGCCATTTGGTATAGTTTATTTCGTCACGTACCTTGACTTCAAACAAACTGTGCATGTTGTTCCATAATGGCTTATTAAGAAATAGCGTTAATGGCTCGTTCGCTTGGAAAGCCCTATCCGTACCTCAGTTTGAGAGGAAGTTTCAAGAACGAGTTGACAACGTGTCGGGTGAAATACGCATGGGATTTCGTATCAGAAATTGTGAAACAACTGTCCTTTTGCAACTTTCGCTGTGACTTCATACCATTTTGCTACCCACTTAGCATGAACCTGTTAACGAAATGGAAAGTTAATTTTTGACAGGAGTTCAAACTGGTGGGTTGTAACTTCCCATTGTGCGCCGTTAATTGTAATGTGTACGTGTCCACCCATAAGTCGACAGATACTGCGCCTTCGTTTCCTCAAAACCCAACTTAAACAAAATTTTAGGCCCTATCCCGTCTAAGCCAAAGATGTACCTTGGACTTCCTCCTCCTAACTTTGATTTGAACGGCGTTATACCCGAAATGTTCGCCTTTTCACGCCATAGACAATTTATCCTGCTATGACCTTAAACTTTTTTACCTTATGTAACAGATTCCCGTGACATTTCCGCAGAGTTATCGTGAGGAGAATGTATTGTCTGAACCAGTACAAAAATATAAAACCAGAGGACAAGAAACAAATTTTGAGCACCAGAAGATATTGATCTTAACTTCAGCTTTAGGAACGATAGGATTGCTTCATACTCTGACTAATGCTAGGTCTTTGTGGCTGCAAACATTTCGTAGAAAAGGTGCATGGATGGTAAATTTATTTTACAGTTCAAACAGAAGTATTGAAGTATGACCTGCCATCGCAATCCGCACAGCAAAAAAAAACTGCCTCGAACCTATTAGTGAAGAAATTCTCGGGAGCATACGTGACTATAGCGCTGTGATTCCTGGTTTTGGTCTAAGTAGATTAAAGAACGGATGAGAAAGGACGGTTTCATTTTCATTTATTTCCTAGCTGGTAAGCTTGAAGCCATTTAGAAGAAAAGGCCTTTCCGTTTATGCTCAAGGCCTTTGGACAGGACCAAAAGGAAATCGATAGCCCACTTTTTTAGTCAATCCTTGAAAGTTTTGTACCCAAACCATGCTGAATAAAGAAGGGTTTTGTTTCTTTTACACGGATGTAGCAGCCTATATAATCGTGCGTCTGATAAAGACGCTCTTCCCGCAGATCGTCCACCTTTCCTTGGACAGATAATTCCCTTCATCGAGCTTGTAAACACTGAAAGGATTTCAACAATGTTGACAAATTTATTGAATCAGTCATTGCAAGATGTGTTATGAAAGCTCCTTCTCGCGGGTGTTCCTTGAAATAGCAGCTCCCACGAGTATGTTTCCCACTAAATCCTCTCAAGAAACGCAGCCGGGATGTCATGACTGCTACAACTGTCACCTTTCTGCATAAAAGCCATCATAGACCGCTTTACAGGCAACGAAGTGCTTCAGTGAGGAGGGCTGAAGCAGCCCTCTCTCAAGACACCCTCGAAACAGATTTGGTATACTGATGCGACAATTTGACTTCTCTCGCGACCACACGATACTAAAATAAGGTTTGTAATGCATACTATCCTCACTAACAAAATTGGACTAATTGAGAATGAACAAATAGCAATGAATCACTGCTCTTCCTCGTATAAAAATAGCCGAAAGATTCACTCGAAGTTGCAGTCCAACTTAGACGAAAACAACGGGTTTTAAGTGCTTGGTCTTCCAGATTAATTGCTGGCTACAATATTCTAAGGTATATACCGAAGAATAAAGGCATCGGATGTTTCAAATTGCAAGCCCGCTTGTTTAACATTCGTTGATAATCAGTGCTTCTTTTTAGTCTACAACCTTCTACCGGGTAAGACGGCACATTACGTAGAGTCCATTACCCAGCGGATGGCGCTCGTGTGCTAATGCCTTTTCTATTTTAGCAGTTATTTCTATATGGACGGTGTTTATCATGGCCCATCAGTGGATGTACGTAGGACCGTGCCAAACAAATTATTTTTACCGCCTATTTATTGTCAAGCAGCAATGTAACGCAGCTATTTCTCACAACACGCCTTTCGGGTGTCCCAGTTGTTCTAATGACAAGTACTATTATAAGGTGACGTGGCTGCAGATGCTTAGATTCACTAGCTAAGCGTTTTACATAAATTGCATGTTGGGCATTTCTATCGCCATCAATTGTCTCTAGATCTGAAGCTGATACTTGTGGCTGGTAGTTCCACCCTGATGCGTCCGATTTACTGCCACTGTTAGCCGTTGTACCAGGCAGTAAACACTCTTCACTTGATAGAGCACATCCGAGGTTTCCAGTACCGCGTCCTCGCTTTGGAACTTCCTAGCCGAACGCTGCCCACTTCAATGACAGAGCCGGCCCCACTTCGCCCAACTCCGCCCGTCAACTGCATTAGTAACCTGCGTTAACGGGACCTCTCTATCTTCGGTGGTAGCAGCGACATAAATGTCGACGATTGGCTTTCCGCCTACGAAAGGGTTAGCCATCACAACTGGGATGATGGGACTCCGTTGTTTCCAACGGTAGCAGCGACAAAAATGTCGACGATTATCTGTCCGCCTACGAACGGGTGAATCATCACAATTAGGATGATGATCGCGAGCTCAACAGCGTCATACGCTGCATGAGAGAAGTTGCCTATATGTGGTTCAGAACCGACGAGTCGGACTCCGCATGACTGACCTTCACAGCCAAATCTTTTGAAATCTTCGGCGGCCCCGTCGTTCGCAAACTCCGCGCGAAACATCGTCTTGGGTCGAGAGCGTAGCTGACTGGTGCAAAGATCACTATTTATATTGAGTATGTCGTTGACATGGAGTCCACCTGTTAACCCGACCATTACCGCTGCAGATAAATGCAATGTCCTTAAGACTCCCACCAAGGAGGATATATAAAAACTTCTGGAGTGGAGGTGATGTCCAAAAAGTGACGCCAACGTGCCGCCACCTTGGGGTGGGCAAAACATACGGGCGGCCACATTCACGGCCGCAGCCGCAGTCATGCGCGCGGCCCATTTACGGATATTTTTTTACTGCATGGCAACGCCCCTTGGTTTAATGTTCGTGTCATCATTATCATCATCAGCCTGATTATACCCACTGCAGGGCGAAGGCCTCTCCCATATTTCTCCACTTAACCCGGTTTTGTGCTAGTTGCATCCACTTGACCCCTGCGAACTTCGTAATCTCATCCGCCCACCTAACTTTCTGCCGCCCCCTGCTACGCTTTCCTTCCCTTGGAATCCAGTTTGTTACCCTCAGCGACCATCGGTTATCCTCTCTTCGCACTACATGTCCTGCCCATGTCCATTTCTTCTTCTTAATTTCCACTAGAATGTCGGTAACTTGAGTTATTTCTCTGACCCACTCTGCACGCTTTCTATCTCTTAATGTTACCCCTACCATTTTTCTTTCCATAGCCCCTGGGTTGTCCTCAACTTAAGTAGAACTCTCTTGGTTAGCCTCCACGTTTCAGTCCAATGTTGGTGTATGGCGTCCTGAATGGTTCCTGAGCATATTAGTAGGGTTTAGCGCTAATTAATTGCAGCTAATTGCAATATGGTGAATAAATATTAAAATGCATGCTATAGCTACAAGTCGTAATCGTTGGATAGGTTATGCCAAGTCCAACAGCACTGGACTAGCTGCACGTTTTAATTACTTAACGCTAATTGCGCGAATTAATTACTGCTAATGGCATAGTGGTACTAAATATTAAAATAGATGCTATAGCTTCAAGTCGTATATTGTTGGATAGCTTATGCTACGTCCAACAGCCTTTAACCAGAACCACGTTTTTCATTATTTACCGCTAATTGCGCTAATTAAGTATTGCTAGCTGCATAATTGTGAATAAATAAAAAAATACATGCTATAGCTACAAGTCGTATATTGTTGGATAGCTTATGCCAAGTCCAACAGCACTAGACTAGCTTTTCATTGCGCTGAATAATTACTGCTAATTGTAATGATATTAGTTTAGTACATATATACTCAATATAAGCTATACCACGATATATGAATTCAATGGAAAGCATTCAATTCAGGTTCATTCACAACTAATTAGCGGTAATTAAGACGTGCAGTTAGTCTAGAGCACTAGTACTTAGCATAAGCTATCCAACGATATATGACTTGTAGCCAATGCATGTTTTTAACATTTATGGACAATTATGTAATTAGGATAATTATTTCGGAATTAAGTCAGGCCAGTGCACTTACACTCGACATATGCTGTCTAACGACATATGACTCAATGATGTGTGAAATTTAAAGTTCATTAGCAGTTATTAATTTGCCGTGTTTAATTAAGACTTGCAATTAATTAGGACATACTTAGCGGGTAGCCCACAACATTGCATTAGAACTTAAAAATCTTTTAAGCACTTGAAACACACTGGCGACGCCCGCAAACAGCGCTTCCAAGCGCTTGGCAGGCCAATTCCCGCCCACCACAAGATGGCTGCCGCAGGGTTCACCCCAGCTCATTGGCCGATATAGAGGGCTTCCACTCCAGCAGTTTTTTATATCCTCCTCGGCTCCCCCAACAGTCAAGTCGCTCTGCGACCTGTGTCAAAGCTTGACGAACTGGGCAACGAACTTGTTTTGATTTGCCGGCAGCATGACGCTTCGCTCGGTGGACGGGTCGAGGGTGGGAGCCATCTGGCCTATCCACAGAAATCAAGGCTTTTGTGCATGAAGACGTGGCTTTACATCTGAGTATGCTACCATGTGTATCGGAGTAGCCGTCCGTTCTTTCTCTGAAGCTGCGCCGCGCAATCCAGCGACAGACCTGAGCAGCCCTCCTAATTCCGGTGCTCTACTAGATCCTGTCACGGCCTCATTGGCGTTTTGCTGCGCCTACATTTCATCCCCATCTTCGCTGATTCGCTAATTACGCTCCAGCATTCACGTCAGCCCCGTGTTCAGGTAAAGTGTTACACACATGCCGAAGTCGCTTCTCGTCCACCCCCTGCGTCGGCATATGTCGGTGCTTCGCTCCGCGAGCATTCGGCACAGAGCTTTTGATCATCCTCTGCCCCTGACCTACTCTCCATGGTACATATCCGTCAGCAGGCCTATGTAGTATGCTTGCAGCATCTTTGGACACACTGCACGCTGCTTCCGGTGCCGCATATCAATGGCCGTTGGAGCGCGCCCTTAGCTCAACATATCAAGTGTCTGATCCTACGGACATCCTCCTCGTTCGCCTTTACCACATACCCGCTCCATTTCGCCCATGAGGCGACGACCTTCTGCCGAGCTGGAGAGCTAATCACCAGAGTTCGCGAAACCTGAATCGCGTATTCGACGGAGTGCAAAGTCCTCCTCTTTCTCCGGCAAATATTGGTGCCGCCATGGCTGATGATGCTTATACTCGCGCTCGTCGACAACGGCACCACCGTATCTGTCTTAAGCCAAAGCTTCTGCCGCTCCTTCCTAAATGTGATTACGCCTCTCGCAATGCTATCGCTTCGTAGTGCATTAGGTCTAAAAATATACAGCCGCCAGCATTCTGTAGTGCTTACGTCGTCATTGCTGGTTCCTTGTACTTCATCGAACTCATCGTCGCCTTCGTACAATGCTGCTGTAATGACGTGACTCCGGAAAACATAGAACATTATTAACGTTTTATATACATCTGTATAGAATGAAACCCGAAGATTAAGTTCAGTGATTCTAGCCTAGCACTTGGCTCTCCATATGTGAATGATTACCAAAAGAGCATAAAAAAATTCTAAATTCTCGCATCCCAGTAACCAAGGGTTTTTGCGGAAGCTTTTCGATGCCTTTTAGTCAGTCACTTGTAACAATGCGAAAATTTACTGACGACATGTGAAGACTCGCACTGCAATGCACTCACCCACTGGGAATCCATCGCCTGCAGAGGTGCCACCACAGAAACACTGCCGCAGCCACCATGGACGGAGCGGAGTACGCGGTCCAAGTGAAATAGTTGAGCGTCGTGGCTTGCGTGTACGTCCTGCGTCCACGTGAGTCCGAAAAATGACTGCGTCATTTTCATCAAAAGATAATAAACTGCGAACGTGAAAGCTTCTTAAAGCAATCTTTAAATAAAGTTATGACAATTCAATATGCGTTGCTTCTGTCACTAAACTCGTTTAAGTGCAGTGAGTGGTGTAAAAAGCAAAGCACACTCGAATATCTCCATGTTTGCCTGGTACAGGTAATAAATATACAGTTAATTTTTTTCTGTGTTCGTTCAATTTGCGGTAATCTTTCCTTGATTTGGTCCACTGGATTCTCTCCCTTCTGGCCATGTACGTCAACGACGCTCATTCCAACTGGGACCAGGTTCTTCCCTTCGCAACCTACGCGTACAATACTGCGATACAGACCACCACTGGATTCTCTCCCTTCTTTGGTTCTTCCCTTCGAAACCTACGCGTACAATACTTTGATACAGACCACCACTGCATTCTCTCCCTTCTTTAAAGAATGGAGAGAATCCAGTGGTGGTCTGTATCGTAGTATTGTACGCGTAGGTTGCCAAGGGAAGAACCTGGTCCCAGTTGGAATGAGTGTCGTTGACCTACATGGCCAGCATGTCACTCAAAGTATGGTTAAAGTGTTCGGTCAGGCCATTCGTCTGAGGGTGGTAGGAAGTTCCGGTACGGTGAATGATGCAGCATTCTTTCAGTAGGGCCTCAAGAGCTTCAAACAAAAAACTCGTCCGCAGTCACTGAGTATTTCCTTCGGAGTCTCGTGGCGAAGAATCAAGTTGCTGAGAAGAAACAAAGCAACGTCTCTTGCGGAGGCAGAGGGTAACGGTTATGTTTCAGTGTAGCGAGTAAGATTGTCTACTGTCACGAAAATCCACCGGTTTCCAGCGGGAGTAGTAGAAAGAGGTCCACAGAGATCTATGACAACGCGGTCAAACGGACGAGCAGTACAGGGTAACGGCTGCAACGGAACAGTGGAGTTCTGAGGAGTTTTTCGGCGTTGGCAAGATTTGCAAGCGCGCAGAAAATGTAGCACCGGAGAAGCCCATGGACTGTGTGATGGCTGTATGACGACCCGGTGAAGCATCTCGTCCACGTTATCAGCAATGACTTGGCGCTCAAAGGCCTACACGCGATAAGGACGCTGTCGTAAATGTGCGCTTGTCCAGTGTCGATTGTGTGCGTAACGACAGACGTGTGGCCCAGAGCAGTGTGAGCAAGGTCGAAGGCAGAAGTGAAGCTCCTTAGAATGGCAGCAAGTTGATCGCGTTGCGCGGGTGGAAGATCTGCGTCAATAGCTTGTTGAAGACATCGGGTAGTGTCGAAGCGGACGCTATATCGCAAGAGCTGAGAACATTCACGTCTAATGGAGTAGGCGTGGCAGGAAGAGTATTTATAAACGCGGTATCAAATTCTTCAATGAGACCAAGACACTCACCGCGTAGCAGGACGGATGGGCACGAAAATGTATTCGAGACGTACATTGCACTAAGACCATCTTCGAACTTGAGAACTGTAAATGGAAGCAGGAGGCACGGATGGCGTGGAGCAGCATCGGAAGGTGGGAACAAGACTGTCGAAGTAGTAACACTTTCACAGGAGAGTGGAACGAGGGCAGCAGAAAATGGAGGAATGTCAGTGTCTTTGGCAACAAGGAGTTTTGCAGACCGGTAGGGACGTCACGCAATACAGTATCACACACAGGAAAAAAGGCAACTTCCGCGCGGGCGCAGTAAATAACGGCACAATGAGTGGAAAGGAAATCGTAGCCCAGGATGATGTCGTGTGAGCAGTGCGCAAGTACAATATACTCGATGATGTATAAGACGTCTTGGATGAGAACGCGGGGCGTACGCGCTGCTGAGGGATAAATGCGCTGGGATGAGGCGGTGCGAAGCGAAAAGTCGGAGAGTGCGGTGGCCACCTTGTGAAAACGGTGGGAAAGAGGTTCACTGATAACACATACGCAGCGCCTGTGTCAACAAGAGCGATTATTGCGACACCGTCGACAAACACTTGTATTACCTTAGCGGCAGAAGACGGAGGACTTGAAGAGTTCGAACCAAGCGCAGTTCTTGCCCCGGGAACTGCGACTGTTAGTTTCCCTCAATAGCGCCGGTAGAACGTCGAAAGCGTTGATGGTGAACGGCGACGAGGGGAAGATGATCGGCGAGAGGTATACTTTTGATTGTCTTGAGAAACAAAGTCGGAACCGGGTTGAGTTCTTGGCGAGGGCTGGTCGGTGTCGCACGAGTAGTTCCAGGGGTCAGGGCGAGAAGGTGGAAGGCGTTGGCGGCAAAGGCGTGCAACAGGGCCCGGCAGCCCGCAAGATTAGCAGATTGGCCGGTTTTCCGCGGCACGTCAAGGGTCCGTTGGGCGTTGGCGTACCCTTGAAATAGGGACATGGAATGCAGACCCAGGCAAAGGTAAACAATGGTTGGAAGTGGCAGCTTGGCAGAAAACAGGTGCAGTTGGCATTAGCGGCTTGGCCGTAACTTGGGTGTATGTCAGTGGCGCCGTTACTTGCTCCTACACAGGGCTTGGTGGCAGCACAGGTCTGGGCAGGAGCCCGGGGCTGAGCGGAAGGACAGCAGCGTTGTGGTCTTGCACGACACGCCGTATGGGAGGGGCCAAAGATGGAGCCATGTCAGGAACAAGGCGACCAGTATCTTGCAATTGAGGGATCAGGGATAGCTGGCGGGCGACCTCTTCGCGAACGAAAGCTTTGATCTGTTGAATCAAAGGGCTGTCTTGTGATGAAGTAGAACCGCCCAGTGCTAGTGTAGAGAGGGTTTCGTCTATAACCCTGGACTGCCGGGTAAGCGCGCTGCTTTCGAAGCTCGTCGTAGCTCTTACAAAGTTTAATCACGTCACTGACGGTGGCAGGATTTTTCACTCAGAGCATCTGACACGCGTCTTCGGAGATACCGTTCAGGATGTTTCCGATCTTAACCGCTTCAGACATTAGTGGGTCCACACATTTGCACAGGTCAACGATGTCTTCTGTATAACTTATGAATGACTCTTCTTCATGCTGAGCGCGCTCACGCAAGCGTTGTTCTGCTCGGAGCTTGTGAACTGCAGGACGGCCGAACACGTCTGCAAAATTCTTAATTGCAGACAAAGATGGCAGGTCTGCCTCGTGGTTGCGAAACCAGAGGTTCGCCACGTCGGTCAGGTAAAATAGTACGCTACTTAGCTTGATAGTGTTGTCCAATCTGTTGTAACTGCTGATACGCTCATACGCCGACAACCAGTCAGCGACGTCTTGGTCGGCCGTGTCACTGAAGAGGCATGGATCACGCTGTCGTAGAACGCCAGAAAACAGGAGCGTGATTGGGATGGGCGGCGATGTCGAGGTGGTCTCGTCCGGAATGGTGGAAGCAGGGGGCAATGGGCGGCTTCTGAGTTCCAGGGTGACTGGGAACGTACCCCGCACCTCCACCTATTGTAGGAGTGTGTCTATTAAGTAATCCCAAATGGTCCAGCCGCTCAAGAGGAACTCGCAGCGGAGCGTCAGGCAGGGTGAACCAGCAAGGCAGCGACCAGCTTCTTTCGTCCTCGAGTGGGCCAGCACGAGATGCATCACACTGGCTATGATGACGAAGATTACCACACTACACGTGTTACGATTAACAGGGTGACATATAGTTCAGTTCAGTTCAGTCGTTCAGTCGTGTCCGACTCTTCGTGACCCTATGGACCATCTCACGCCACGCTTTCCGGTCTCTCGCTATCTTCCTAACGTCACATAACTTCATCTGTAGTGCCTCGAGGATGCCATCTAACTATCGCGGTCGCTGCCTACCCCTTCTCTGGCGACCCTCAACCTTTCCCAACACTACGGTGCACATTATCGAGATGACGACGACGCGCTAGTGTGGTGTTGTGAAGAAGACGACGCTCAGGAAGCTGGGGTCGTTCTGGTGGTGTGTGCCTGTGACAGTAACTAGCATTCAACCCTGTGTGCGATTCCCTTAACATTTGGTGGAGGTGCTGGGTATCGATTGCAATACCTCTCGCACTATACAAATACCAGTACCTCTGGTACTATAGAAATGCATTGCAACGATTATTAAAAAGCAATCTCAGAAAAGTCTGGGCATCCATAACACTAAAGAGCACTATTCCAAATACCTTCAATAATAATGATGAGCCTGTCTGATTCATTAACCATAGCAACTGATATCAACGCATATTTTCGATATGTTTTTTCAGAAGACAATTTAGAGGTGAATAGTTTTGCTAGCAAAACAGAATGTTCCATTGATGATGTCTCAATAAGAAGGTGTTCTTAACCTTACTGTACCTAAACACGAAGAAGAGCTGTGGCCCCGATGGCATCCCTAATACGTTTTACACTGTTATTCTCTTTGGACTAGCCGTTATCTTACTATTGTCTTCCAGAAAACGCTATCATTCGCCACTGTTCCGCGTACCTGGAAACTTGCAAATATTATTCCATTGTTTTAATCGGAAATTCCTCAGATATTATGCACCTGTCGCCCAATATCCTTTACTTCGCAGTCATGCAAGTTACTTGAACACATAATTCATAAGCACATTTCAGAATTACTTGGCGCTAACAACATTTTGTGTAAAAATTAGCATGATTTTCGGCGCGGGTTTTGCATCACTTCTCAACTTGTTGAATTCACACATGACATTGATAGTTCCCTTGATATCTGCTCTCAGGTTGACGCTTTATTTATCGATCTAGCGAAAGCCTTCAACACTGTTCTTCACACTAAACTTCTTTGTCAGCTGAATGTAATACTTCATAATCCCTCACTAGTGAATTGGATGTCACGTTTTCGTTCTTATCGGAAGCAATACGTCACTTTCAACTTGTGTTCATCTGAAACTGCTGACATATCATACGGCGTGCCACATGAATCGATGCTGGGGCCACTGCTATTCTTATTATACATGAATGATTTACCACAAAATATTTTTTCTAAAATACGCTTATATCCAGATGATTACGTAGTGTATGGATCAATTAACTCACCTGATGATGACGAGCGACTGAATGCTTCATTTTCGTCATTCTGCTAATGGTGAGAAACATGGCGAATGCCAAAACAATTTCGTAAATCTGTCTGCATGTCATTTAGTAACAGAGCAGCCCCATTATCTCCTGTTATTCATTCAATGGCGAATCTTTGAAGCGGATGTCTGAATACAAATATTTAGGTGTTCTGTTTACTTCTGACTTGTGTTCAAAACACATTAACACAATATGCAACAATGGATTGCGGAGGCTGGGGTACCTGAAATGGTCTCTTTCTGTTGCCCCTCAATAATCTAAATTGGTTACTTACAAAGCTTTAATCCGTCCACATTTAGAGCATGGGTCAATAATTTGCAATCCTCGTAAACAAACCGACATCAATAAACTTGAGCCGGTACAAAGGAAATCGGTGCAGTTTATGCGCCGAATGTATGATAGGAACTTCTCTCCATCATCTGCTATTCCGGACCTAAATCTTTCTCTGTTGAATACTATTCACCAAAATGAGTGTTTAAAGTATTGTTACAATATTGTTAATTCATGTCGTTTTGCACTATTGAATCAATACCTATAGTTTTCAAAGCCTTCATCTACAAGGAACTACCATTCATTGAATGTGTCGCTGGAAATTCCTGATCATGTTGTTTATTGTTATGTTGTATGATCTTGGCTGTTTGGCTGTTGATCGTTTGATTGCGGCTAACTCCTGACTCTACCACTAATTCATTGTACTGCTTGCTTGCTTTCTGTTTGCAGTTGAGTATGCTGTACGTTTCCCCACTCCTGCAATAGCCCCTGATGGGGCTGCAATATATGTAAATAAATAAACAAATAAATAAGGATGGTAAACAATGTTGTCGCGGCGTGCTTTAAAAATCGAGGGCCCCTACAGCATGCTCGTATATTTACGTTATTGACATTCAATTGGCCTATCCTCTGGTCTTGTCGACTAATGGCTTTTTCTGTCTCTGAATTACAAACTAGCGGGGAAATTTTGGCAGTAGAACTACTTGTCTTGTATCGAAGCGACAGTGGGCACACATTTTGTTCTTAGACAAGGAGACGAGTGTGTGAAGGTTATTTGATACCGTTTCTTTAATCTGGACAGCAGACGTTGTGCCTCCTGCCATATACTAATGTAATCCAAATCTTTAATGCAACGCCTGGGGCAGTGGGGTATTTCGATGTAACCCGGTGGGTGCCATTCATTTTATTTATCACTTTACAAATGCCACTTTATCGCACGCAATACACGACATATAATTCAGTAGAAATGTTTGCTTCATGGAAACAAAAGTAGCAAGTCATCAAGCACCAAATATCATAAGACTTAAAAAAGCTTCATACGAAGTATTAGGAGATTGTCATTCGAGATTGTAGTGATGCACGAAAAACATTATTTTCTGCTTTAGAAAATAATCGAATCATCCTGCGGAATACTTAAGTGAAACGCCTATATAAATATGTTTACCTAATTAGTTGGATAATAAATAAAAACCACCACATGCCGCTAAATACCCCTGCAGATTTCAATTTCTACTGTGAGGGATCTATTACTATGTCTGAGGAGCGCTACAAAATGAGAAATTATGACCTGCAGCTTGGGGACCTTCATTGAGCAACTGCACATCGGTAAAGAATTAAGGAACTAAAAAAACATCGACATTTTGTTCGAATTTTAAAACTCAAATAGACCTATGTCGAGAAGAAAAAGGATACTGAATGCAATGTAGCAACACATGGTAGTCCAAGTCCAGCTCAAAGAAATCTTTTAAAATGCGCTTCACTAACCAGTGGCGTAGTAATTCGAGACACATATTCCACGCTGTACCCACATAGTGTATATCAGTAGACATACACATTTTCCTTCACCTTCTGCTGTAACCTGCATGGTAACATTCGCACCTTAAAAATACATTGTGTCACTCCTTAACCGCGGAGTGTTAACGACGTCACCTGCATCGTGCCGAGCTCATAATAATAACTGCCCCTAGTTCAGAAAAATATGCAACCACAGGCAGAGGCGAGCAGGCGAGCGCAGCACGGTCGTTGCGGGGAGAGGTAAACGGTGCAGAAAGTACGCATGTTGGGCTAGCGGATCGGATGCCGACTCGGAGCAATGCCTCCCAGGCGAGTCGGCATCATTTACGGATCCAAATGACAGCTCCGAGTATGAAATGCGTACGATGCGAAAAGTGTTAAAGCACATAATAATAATAATAATAATAATAATAATAATAATAATAATAATAATGAAGTTTATTGCCCCTTTGTAGATGATACAATATGGTTCAGGCCCGCCAAAGCCAACAAGAGGCTTGAGAGACTGGGCCCTGGCAGTTACGGTCAAGACTACAAAAAAGCAATAGATACAGCAACTCTTCTCGTTACACCCAACCAAAATAATAACTGACATGATAATATTTATACTGTCTTCGCACTACATGCCCTGCTCATGCTGATTTGGTCTTGATTTCTACTATCATCACATTAACTCGAGTTATTGCTCTGACCCGCTCTGTACGCTTCATATATATTGACGTAACACCTAGCATTGTCCTAAACTGAAGTAGAAACATTTGCCCCCGTTAGCCTCCACGTTTTAGCCCCATAGCTCATCATCAGTATCATCAGCCCGATTATACCCACTGAAAGGCGAAGGTCTTATACTAACCCAGTCCTTTGATAGCCGCATTCCCTCGACCGCTGCGAACTTAACCTCATTCGCCCAACTAACTTTCTGCCGCACCGCCCCCTGCTATGCTCTCCTTAACCCGGGATCCAATTTTTTATTCCTAGCGACCATCCACTAACCTCTCTTCGCAATACATGCCATGCCGATACCGATTTCTCCTTGATTCCCCATAGAATTTCATCAACTCGGGTTATTTCTCTGAACCACTCGGCACGTTGCCTATCTCTTAACGTTACACCAACAATTTTTCGTTCCCACGTTCTTTGAGCTTGCCTTGCAGAACCCTTTTTATTAGCCTCCTCGTTCCATCCCCGAAGATGAATAAAAGATGCAACTGTTAAGCATTTCCTCTTCAGTGATACTGGTAAGCTACTAGTCATAATCAGCGAGCACTTACAAAATGGTCTCCATCCTAATCCTATTTTCCTGGTTATTTCACTTTCATGATTCAGATCAACTGTCCAAGGTATAGATATTCGCCTTCCACTTCCAGTGCTTCGCTACCTATTGTATGTTTCAGTTGCTTCCAGCGACTGTTGAACATATGCCTAGCCTTCTTTTTGGGCCTACCTTTCTTGCTTTTCCTATTTAGGTCACCAATTATTCTCGGCGATTCATCCCCTGCGTTACTTCGCTAGGCGATGTCATGAGGGAATCGCAGTTACTCAGGTGTTTTCAGTCAACCTCATTCCAAGCCTCTAAATAATTCCTATAAACTACTTGTGAATAGTACTAGGAAGATCGTGTCTCCTTGCCTAACACTTTTGCTCGTGCTAATTTGATTATTTTATTTATGTTGAGCTACAATTGCTGCGCAGCCACCATAGATATCTCACAGTGCTTACATATACGACTTATCTACACCCTGATTTCGCTATATCTGCATGATTGGCAAAACAATTAGTGAACCATAAAGAGAGTGAAAGCATAGGAAGTGAATTTAAGAAATGCAAATATTGTGAATTGCTTAGAAAGCGCCTAATATTGTTTCAGTTTTCAGGCAATGCCATGCGGCTCAAGGAAAAACAATCACGTGCAAAAACGTCAGTTTGAAAACAATCTACTCAAAAAGCACCGTTTTAAAGGTGCGTCTAACTCAGCTGTTAATCGGATGAGCACACCTGAACAGCGTCTGCAAAGTTTATGCATTCCAAATTGCCAACAATACCTCAAGTTTTGATTAAGGCTGTTTAGTAAGGCCTTGACAGCAAGGATAAACATTTGCTACTCCTCCACAGAGGGAGAAGCGACGCCAATCAATAAGACACTGCCACTTACTGGCGCAAAAAATGGAGGAGGTAGTAGCCCTGCTGGGAACCTCTCGAGGTGCCCCCGCTGCCGATGTTAGACCCGTACACGACGGCCGCCATCATGGCCTTGAACAGCGTGTTGCGCTGGTCCCTGGACATGTCAGAATAAGCAACACATTGAGCTTTTCTGCGCTGAACCACACTGCTTATAAACGAGAAAAGAAGCTACACCAGATTAGGAATGAGAAGAGATAAGTGTTACATTCTACGGGTATAAAATAAATGCGTGTCTGCTTCAAGAAATAATAAATGAAGATTCCTTCTCAAAACAAAACCAGTACTAAATGAATTCTTCATCTGAAAAGACAACCATCTCAACATCCTCGCAAACATTCGTCAGTATACACTACGGAAAGACGTATGAATACTGGTGGCGATAACAGGGTCATTCAGCGATGGCATGTACTTTAACATAGTGAGGTACCTCTCTATTTATCAGCTATGCTTGACAGCGACTATATTTTTTACTTTAGATAGTGAAAGGTTTCATTCCTCCACTTACTCTTGTTCTTCCTTTTCAAGAAATATTGCATTTGCTGAACAGAATACGGAATAGTCGAAGAACCAGTGGTTTCTTGCTATGCTGTGGGAATACTAGCTGCATACTATGCAGCCCCAAGGGCTGTTGTTTTAGCGACATTAGAAGGAGTGTTTAGTAAAATAGTACATTCTGTGTTCGATTACACCTGAAAGGTACCTGGGATGGAGCGTTTGAGAGGGATCGCACTCTACATAAGTAATGACACTGTCACAGTGTACAGTGTCATCATCCCATGAAGGCATGGGCAGCAGTACGAGGAGCTCGCTAAAGCGGCATCCTTAATGCTTAAGCTTCTTGGGGACTCTCTGGCAACTCCGTCTCTTAGGAGGTTGACGCTTAAAGTGCTATTGACGTGTACGAGATCCACAAGGTTTCTACAAGAGATGATATAATAGTAAAAAAATTGTGATGTGTGAATTATATTTATACAATTGTTCATAATTAGGTGGTTGGAAGTTAGTGTCTAGATAATCATTACACTTTATTAGGGCAGTTAGTAATCGCTAATAGCTAAGATTTATTTATTTATTTTTAATAGCTATTACGAAAATAGAGAGTAAAGATCAGCCGCAACAAGCATCCTACGCATACGAATTGACAATGTCCTCGGATATTCTGCGTATCTTAATTTGAATTAAGGAAAGCATGACGGAGTTGGATATTTGTGAAATCTAATATTTGCAGAGAATGTATATCCTGAGAAGTTTAGGCCGTAGAGCAAAACAGATTGCCGTAATAGTTCAGATTAGGTGCGCTGGTGGAGTAACTACCCTTGGATTTAACGCGGAAGGCTAAGAGAGTTGGTTGCGTTCAAAGCTGCAATTGGAGTTAATAAATCGGGCTGATTATAAAGTTCTGTATGTTTGAAAGTTATTAAAATGTAGTGACTCATGCGGGTTCCAAATTGCACATCCGTTTTATTTATATGAAACTCGAGATAAATGATATCGTGGCACACAGAAGCTCAGCCTTAAGGGTATGGTAAAACTGCCGCCTTTGGTCCTCGGTTCTGAAAAATAAACAAGGTCGGGCAATTTGTATTGCAAACTATGTCTCCGAAAGGAGACTTTGAGGGCGCAAAAGAATTTTTGATCGCAGGAATATTGCACACTGTGTGCCGCTGGGGCACACAACCCGCATGCTGGCGCCATTAAGCATTCTGCATGATGCTGCTGGTTTGATTACTACTTTCGTAATTGTTACCTCTCTTAATTACACATACACCATCAGCATTCAGAAGTAATGCATCACTTTACGTGAAAGACTGCATGACATGCAAATAAACCCCTGTTCCAGACTCTGGAAGCCTACGTCGAGGGCCCAGGAGGGTAGCCGGTCTTCTTTATGGGAAGCCGTAGACGTTAATAAGCAGAATTCTTTAGGGCACGGGGCTGCCTTAAAATCGCATTACATGCCGCGTTCTTTTTATTTTCTCAGCGGGAAGCACGTTTAGCATGATCATTGCCATGTGCTTAATGTTTGTGCCCATCATGCGCCTATAACATAATGGTCCTGTCAATTAACCCGGCGTTTTCGCTCGCAGCGAAGGGGACCAATGCCGGATTTGCTACGACATGGGATCCATAGCGCTGTTGCATAATTAAGTGGAAGCTTCACTGAACGGGGTGCTAGTTCAAAATGACGGGGAATATACTTGCTAAGCGAACGAGTAATCATTGCCCAAATTGAGGCTCATGTTGACTCTTTTGCTGGAGTACCTTCGCTTGTGGGAGACAAGTATGGGCTGGTTGTGCCAATATGTATTTATGTTTTGAATAAACATTCTCCATGAAACCTTCAGAGCTGGACGGTAATCATTACAAAACTGTAATCCTTCCAATATCGATGCATTTATTTTCTGTGCTTTTTCTCGCACACATAGCTCAAGCGCCTGAGTTCGAGGCCAGAACTGCTATGCAGGACGCCACAAGTTCTGCACTCGACCGAGTTTTATTCATCTACTAGAGTTTTCGCGACACCTGTCAGTGAACGCAGGCAGTGTGTAAAACGCGAAAGCAGATGAGCAAAACGTTGTGATAAAGTCACACGAGCGCACTCTCCACGCTCCACTTCCTCTTTTCAAGCATAGCTGACGAGCAATACAGCAGGCCAGCGCCGCTTATACTTGAAAACCCAACATCGCAGATCCCCATATCGTGAGTAACCGACAACATCTTTATATATTTGCTGGACGCCGCTTGTAACGCCTCATTAGTCAGCGTAAAGAAGGTCTCGCCTCTTTCGGTTGTCTTCTATCCCCACTCGACGGAAAACAATGCACATGCGGTGCATTCGCCAACCATTTCTTTTCTTTCGAATCCGTGAAAGTGTAACATGCATAATTACGAATATTCATCTATGTAACAAAGTGTTTTGTAGTTTTTAGTGCAAGAAAGCTTTAATGAAAACCGAAGCCTGATGCAAACGATGATTTGGGAGTTTCGCCGCATGTGTCGAAGTGAGCCCCAACTTGTAGGCAGTGAATTTGAACGAGCCGGCCACGATAAGAAGACTACCTGGCGCGCCTCATACTCTTCGAGTTGAAGAGAGGGGCCCCTGCTTTATCAGAGCCTATAGGACGAAGATATGCTGTCAAATGCACTTGTTTGTTGTTCCTGACTTCTGCATTTTCTTGAGAATTTAGGCGTGTGCTAAATGCTGATTTTGGCCCCTCAATGTTTTTTTTTATGCAATAAACGAAAACATCGCAGTCACTATTTCGAGGCAGGTGTTCTAGAACTAGCTGCACAGAGCCATAAAATACATTTTACGCCGTACTTGCTAGATCAAAAAAAAATTCCTTATTCGCGCTGGCGCTGAAACTGCGTACACAGGAGGAGGTCAGTGCCGAGAATCATTTATGAACTTTGTAGCATATACGTTCTACCTGAGAAAAGCTTTCGCAATCAAGCTTTTTTCCTCTTTTTCCAAATGCTTCGCCGTGCTCAGATTTATCCCTTGTGATAGGAGGACCATTCATGTCGGATAAATGAGCGTGTTCAATAGCACCACTTTGTCATTGCCATCATGTGGGCCTTACGTAATGGAAGCTTGTGCAGACATGCGCCGGCAGCTGTGTGCTGCTCGGTTGTATTGCAGGCTATAGAGCGTTTATGTCATCCAGTCCGAGATAACTAATTCGCGTAAGTAGACGCTTGACGTGTATTTGATGTGTGTATTTGAAAAGTCGCTCCAGGAGATAACGCCACGTAACATTATCTCACAAACAAACCACAACGTGAGCATTTAAAAACTGATATAAAGCGGGTTCAGCGCACATCTTGGAGACTAATAGATTTTCTAAACGAACTTAAAACGCATAATTAAAATATGCAAAGCATATTTACGCTACAACTTACTTGCACAGGTATTGCACTCATTGGAAACATAAACAGATGAAAAAAGGCACAAACATGTGACGACTTGAAGCATACTTTATCCCACAGGAAACGGCATCCGAAGAAACCGCAAAGTGGCTTTAGATAAGCAAACTGGAAGGCATGTCGAGTGTTGAATTGCATGTCTTCATTCCTCTGATGGCAACCCCACAGCTCGTGGATACCTCGAGTTTAGCTAAACGGCGGACATCCTGAACCCCGCCTCTTAGAGGGCAACTTGAAATTCACCTTGTGACCGCTGCTGCTGTGGGCACAAGCTCTACTCTCATAGTCATTGGAAAGTTCCAACATTATTGTCTATTCTTAAATTCAGCAAAAAGGTACAAGCATCCTCAAAATAGAAAAGCAATCATGCGAGCTATCTTGTCAGTTGTATTTTGCGCTAACGCCCGGACATACCCGGGTACCTTTTTCAATTTGGAAGTCTTGTAGAGGTGGCTCTACTGTGCTATGCATTTGCATCGTCTGAAATTTACCGAGGAAAAAAGCCGTTTTCTGGAACATGAGAAGTGCTTTGCCCTTTTACAGCGTTTATATTCAACTGAGGTTTCTTGTATCGAATATCTAACACTTATTTCTAAAAATGAATTGAATAGCGGGATATGCAATTTTATACTGCTGATCGAAAAAGCATAAGTTAGCTCGCACTTTGAATACCGTAGAATTTGGTCCAGCCATTTCTCTTCGTGCCTTAAAGTGTTTAGGCTGCTTTTAATCATTCGGTTTAGCTTTAGGATGCACCTACGTAAAACATTGTCAATTCACGCAATTCAATAACTATTGGATAATACTATTTTGTGATAGGATGATCTAATACAACAAATATTTGACACAAGCACAGGGTAGACAGTTATGCTTTTTAATACGAGATGACTTCAAAAGAGAGCACGATTCGTCATTCCATACATGTACATCCATCGCTTAAAACGTAGCGCAGGGAAAAGTTCGGTTGAAATGTCCATTGCATATCGCTGTGACAGCATCACTGCACGGTGTCGCTCATTTTTCTACCTGTTTCACAACAACGTTCTTGTTACCACGCTCCAGTCTTATTAAAGAATGCAAAGGAAGCAAATGATATTCTTAGCGACGTCTTTAGGTTTGGGGAGTTTAACGTCCCAAAGCGACTCAGGCTATGAGAGACGCCGTAGTGGAGGACTCCGGAAATTTCGACCACCTGGGGTTCTTTAAAGTGCACTGACATCGCACAGCACACGGGCAAAAAGCTGCCGCCGAGGCCGGAATTCGATCCCACGCCCTTGGGAACAGTAGTCAAGCGCCGTAACCACTGCGCCACCCCGGCGGGAGCGACGTATTTACTTTGAACTATAAACAAAAAATAGTGCCTTATTTTTTCGGTATGCGTTTCCGAGACACTAACATGCCGGTATAGAGTTTTGGGCCCTAAGATACATGCACTGGCTACGCCTGAATACCAGGGCAGGCAACTTACATGATGTAGGTGCCGCACTCGTTAAAGAAGTTTCGGCGGTAGGCGAAGTATGACAGATGCTCGGTTGAGTCCCCCGTGGGATGGCGCTGCCCTGAGGCGGTAGTTACGGGACTGCCGGGGCACAGTTGACGGCTTGCGCCGTGGACGCCTGGAAGGTGAGCGGGAGTATAAAATTTTCTAACAATCAATTAGCCAAGTAATATGACGAACCATTAAATGCATCATCGACGCGGTATCGGATGTTTGCATAATAAGGCAAGAGGTGCATCTGAAGCATTGCTTGGCTGACAGATCTTGCTAAAGCGGAAGCAGACTGCAAAAGCTGTCCATTGCTGGTCAGCTCCACCTCACGCATATGTGTTTCTGATGGGCTGGCTGTTATTATCACATCTTGTTACGCATTAAAAAGAGCGTGTCTCGAAAATTACTAAATAAGTAAGCTGAAAGAAGGCATTAGGGCAGAATGTGCTCAACTAAAAGATGAAATAAAAAAAGAAACGTGACGTTATGGACAGACATGTGAAACGAAATCCGTGAGTTAACAATGAGCGAATCGCCATGACACAGAGCCTTAATTTTACTGATGGGACAAAAGAGGACATAAAGAACTGGAAGAGTAGATCTCTAAAAGCGCGCAACGGACAACTGGTAATAGGCACTGTGTGCCCGGTGCGCGCCCTTCGGAAGCAAACTGCGAAGTGTAGAAAGCAGGCTTTAGCATTCTTAGAAATGTTCGAGGAAGGACAATATTGAGATGCAAGACATAGCGGAGGCTGAAAACGAGTCCTTGAGTGAGATTCACTGCAAAATTGGCAACACCAATAAAGACACAGCAGAAGAAGCGGGCGTTGAGGTTTTCCATCGCGCGCCTGCGCGAAATGTATGAAGTCACATATACTCGACCAGTTTAAGCCCCGCGCTAAGCGAGGCACTGTCCGAATAAAAGTGAAAGAAAAACCTCAGCTGTCAAGCAAGGACATCAGCTTTGACAACAAAGATTCAATATACGTAAACGAACGCCTCTGTCCTGCACTAAAGTAACTTCTGGTAATGCAGTGAAATAAAAAATACCAGCATCGCCGGAAGTCGGTATGGTCGTGCAATGCGCAGCGAGTTGGTGGAGTTTGCGTGAGCCATACTTTGAGGAGTTGGTGCGAAATACATACGCTAGAGGCTTATGACGGGCATTACGTTAAACGGGCTTCCTGCTACAAAATGCCGAAAGTGAGCTGTATCGCGAAGTAAATGGCCAGGAGCTCTCGGCCAGAGACGCTGTAGCGGGTCTCAGCAGGAAGTAGCTTTCGAGCATAAAAAGACAATGGTCTCCACTCGGAGTTAATGTACTGCTGTAAGACTGCTCCGACGGCAACGCTGGAGGCATTCACCATCAATCTCGTAGGGAGGTTGCTAGGCGGATGGACCAGAACCACGGCGTTCTCGACTGCTTGTTTTGCGGCAGTAAAGGCGGCCAGGGCTTTTGATGACTATTAAATGGCGGAGGACGGGCAAGCAGTTGACCGGAGGAGGTCAGTGAGCGGGCGAAGAAGCTCTGCACAGTGCGGGATGAAGCGCTTGGAAAAATTTACCAGTCCCAGGAACTGCCATAAGTGGCGGAGTGTTGTAGGCTGGAAATAATTCTTGATGGCCAGGACGGTGGACGTGAGAGGGCGGATTCCCTCCGATGATATGTGATGACTCAAGAACTCGAGCTCACAGGCACCAAAACACACTAGAAGGCATTCACAACCATGCCGTACTGCTGCAGCCCTTACAAAAATGGTCGTCAACAGTCTTTAGAATTTGTATTAACACCTTATTGACTCTATGAATATTGTACGTACTTTTAGTCTCTATGGACATGTGTAAATACGAAGTTCATACAGGGTTACTTTTGTGTATTTAGATCAGTTCATATAAAGTTAGTACATAGCAAGTTGTTAGGTGGATATACTTCTCTGTATATACGCCTCTCAATATACAGCAGGGGCGTAGCCAGGGCTCTGTTTCAAGGTCAAAACACCTTCCGAAAGTTTTTGAACTCATTTTTTCGGCCTTTTTTGCAATTTTTTTTTATTTATGCCGTATAACGCCCTCGACAATTATTTCTGGTTATACCACTCATACACAACTATTGCAATATATTGAAGCAATTTGGCATGTCAGAAAAAATGTTCAGATCGAAAGTATATAATCCCAATTAACTGACCGAGTGCATGCTGTTCATTGCAAATCATATTTGAATTACTTTATTTTTATTATGAGTAACGTCTGTTAAAAAAGAAGTAGGAAAAGACAATTGATACAACCAATTTGCAAGAATCATTGATAAAAACGTATAAGTTTATATTTTGAAAAATTTAACTAGTTACAATTTCACTCTTTCTTCATCGCGCATTTCTTCGTCAAGCGTCTGCTCTTGTTGAGGACGCACTGAGTCCTGTTATCGAGCTCGCTCGCACCATTAAAGACTAAAACATCACAAATGAAAGGTAATCGCGGACAGCACAGCGTCAGCCACCGCGCCGCCGACTTTACGATAGCGAATGTGCGCTGTGTGGTGTTGTCGGGTTACATCGCGCGATGCTCTCCAAGAGGCGCACGCCCTGGACGCTTGTATCCACGTAGTCCGGAAGCTGTATGGGCGGGACTTTAGCATTATTTGATGGTATACACACAACTATTGAGTATATGGACATGTTCAGTAAAATACCGAACGAGCTCCTCCTCCGCCCCCTTCCCTTTTCAAGCGCCGAAATTACTGGAAAATGGAGAGTGCTTTTCCCTGACGAGGACAAAACTTTCACCAGAAAAAAAAAATGAGCTTCTCTTTTTTTTTTCTTTTATCGACACGATCGGGATTAGAACTGTGCGCCCAGACGCCGTCGAACCACCCCACTGTTCACGCTACGCCCCTGCCCACCACTTATGCAAACAAATCGGCATCCACGTCGCCGACATTTTCTATCGCCGCGCTCAATATGTTAGCAATTGTCTTATTAACTTCTGCGCCACAGCTCCCGGCAAGGCAGCGGCCATATCTCGGCCCATGTGTTCCGACCGCGCGCATCGTATGTTTCGCTTGCGGAGGTTATCCGAGACCACACAGCAGCCTTTGGGCATGTGCGTCAACCGAGCGAGTGCTCTACAGGTTCTACTTTTGTTTGTTTGCTGGAGGTGGTGTCTGGGTGAGGTGCGTGCAAAGGGCAAGGGTAGAGAAGGGAGGCGCGCTAATGGTAAGAGAAGAGAGCGGAAGAGGGAAGGCGCAGAGAAGGGGGCGGTGCGGGCGAACTAGCACACATAACGGCATAGAATGCGCCCGCAGAAACACGCATATTCGCTCTCTGCCTTCGCATCGCGCTCATTCAGCCTGGTGAACTATATCACCGCGCAACCTGCGGTCCGCAGCACTGACCTTGCTCTGTGCATAAATTAAGCGGCCTTACGGCACAATCAACAGCAATTAACATGCAGAACCACGGAATATGAACCAGCTGTAGCTGAACATATTCATCTTTCCGTGTGTTGTGATCCATTAAGAACGTTATGCTAGTTCTAGCTGCATCCACCCTCTCGAGAGGGTGGTTGCAAGGTGTCTTTCAAATCCAATGCGCGGGGAGGATGCAAGGAGGCGCTTTACCATCGGAGCGCGCGCCTTCGAGCTGGAGGAGGGGGAGCGTCTAGCCGTCCTGCGAACAAAGCACACAGCAGCACGCAAGCACGCACGCATTCTTCACCCCCCCCCCCCCCCC
>JAJIZL010004621.1:0-13482 GCA_023969395.1 Amblyomma maculatum | reverse complement strand
ACAAAAAAAAAAAAAAAAAAAAGCGAACTCCACGATACACGCGTGAGCGGACGCCGAGACTACGGCTTGGCTACGGCACCTATGTGTCACGTGATTGCTCACCGAATGCCTGCAAAAATAGAGGCATGCGTCACGTGATTGTGTCACGTGATTGTGCCCGGAAGACCTGCAAAAAAACTTCTCGGGGAGGCGGCGTTTGGCGACGTCGAGCATGGAAAAAAATACTTCTTTCTGCGAGAAATCTTCAATGTAAGTTGCCAAACGTTTTCATTCCTTTTTTATAAACCCTTTGCGTATACTCACGGAAAATTATATGTTTCTGAACTGAGCAGTTTTTAACTTACACGTGTTTACTCATTTTTTAATTTGCTGCACACAGCACGACCAATGTGCTAGGAAGGTTTTTCATCGTTTAGCCTTTTTAGCACCTAGTTAAGTTCTAAAAAGTGATCCTCGATGGTCCGCGGCCTCTTTCCGATCATTTTGCAACAAAGTTCAGATAGTTAAGGCGTTTGTTTTTGCGGAGTTATTACCAATTATTCAAACGTAAACAACCGCTTTGCCTCGCAGCCATAACTGTCAGCTTCAAATATTGAGAGAGGCCTTGTACTGCGTGAAAGCGATGTAGACGCTACTTTTATCTTCCATCAGATGTGTGCGATCGCTCGCTACCTATCTTTTTTATTTATAGGGTTTCTTTGCTGAGCTATTTGCACATAGAGCCGGTAATTCGAGGTTGATTGGAATAGTCCATAAGCAACGACTTTTGCGAGTAAAATTAAACTGTATTTTAAGCTTTCCTTTCGAGTAAGCACAGAGTAAGAGGATATATCATTTTATTCATAACAATTCGCAGACTCCAACACAGTAATAGTTATATTTGTATCCAGTACGTATTGTTAAGTCCCAACGGGTTTTTTTTTTTTTTTACAGAGGCGTGGTAAGTTATGTGGGTCAAGCTAACAATTAATTGGCTGTGAATTAAGTGATTAGAGCTTTCAAACTTAGTCTTCTGTTTTGCTCAATTTCTAAGAACCTTTAAGCTTCACAGAGAAACGGCATATCTTGAAAAGTGAATTTCAACTATGGAAGTTCTTCGTTTATTAATGTTTGACATTGCTGACAAGGGCCAGAATTGAAACAGATGATAGGATCGAGTTTTTTTGGTAACTTATGGCATGTGACCTAGAGCTGCTAGGAATTCATTTTCTGAGACAGCTTTTCTTTAGGAGTATAGGGAAAGTAACGGTATGTTATGGATTTTGAGAAGCATGGATTTAATGAAGTCTTTCTTTTACTGCGTTTACGGCTTGTTTGGCAATAATGCTTGCAGTCCAGCTGATGCAGTTGTATTGTCACACTGCTTTCGCAGCAGATTTCATCTGCCATCGAGGGAGTGCTGCCTGAATATGAAGCAGACAGCGTCATGAATCTGTTGAGGCAGTTTATTCTATCAGCCATGGGTGCCCTGCCCTAAAGCATCCTTCCTGTTTAAAGGAGACATTGAATTGGTAGGTATCACAAGCTGATGTTTTTTACATTCATGTCTTTGCTTTATAACTAAAATTTTTACTGGTTCATGCTTTCTTGCATTTATTGTTTTCTTTTGAGAGTATAAAGGGCGGATGTGTAACAGGCTTCATTAAAGCAAAGCTTGAAACCAGCTCGGTGTTGTTATATGATTCTTGCTGTGTTTTTAGCGCAAGACTGACGTGTTGGTGAATCTTGCTCATAGTCTGGGCTAAAGAAAATTTTTCGTGGCCTCTTCAGAGCTTTAAAACAGGAGATATACTTAGCTGTTTTATTGCAGTAGTGCCTACTATTTCTAGTTGAGGCAAAATTGAGTAAAACTGTGTTTTAATAGCTCAGTGACAAACATGGTTTCATAATATAGCTGACTGCACTGTACATATGTGTGCATGTTCATGCTGACATTTAGTTACTGTTTATTTAGGCTACCTGAGCATATGTACATATACAGTGATGCTTCACTTGAACAAAGTTCAAGGGACTTTAGGAAAAAGTTTGTTGAAATGAAAGTTCATTGGACTGAAATAAATGCTTGGAAGATTGTTTCCATTAGCTTCAAGAAATATTCAGTTCAGTCGTTCAGTCGTGTCCGACTCTCCGTGACCCTATGGACCATGTCACGCCACACTTTCCGGTCTCTCACTATCTTCCTAACATCACATAACTTCATCTGCAGTGCCTCGAGGATGCTATCTAACCATCGCGTTAGCTGCCTACCCCTTCTCCGGCGACCCTCAACCTTTCCCAACACCAAATCTTTCTCCAGCGACTCCTCTCTTCTCATCAGATGACCAAAGTAGCTGAGCCTTAACTTTAGAATTTGACCCTCCAATGAGCAGTCAGGGTTTATGGTCGACAATATCGACTGATTTGATCTTCTGGCAGTCCAAGGAACTCTCAAGAGTCTTCGCCAGCACCACAATTCAAACGCGTCAATTCTTCGGCGGTCACTTTTTCACAGTCCAACTCTCGCATCCATACATCACAACTGGAAAGACCATAGCACGAGTTATACGGATCTTGGTTGGCACACTAATGTCTCTTCCCTTTACTAGGCGGTCAAGGCTAACCATTGCTCTCTTTCCCAGAAGCAGGCGTCTACCAATTTCATGGCTGCAGTCTTCTTCCGAGGTAATTTTGGAGCCCAAGAAGAGAAAATCTGTCACAGATTTTTAGGTTGTTCAAATCTTATCTGAGCCCATTTATTTGTCACTGCGCTGATCTGCAAGTGAAGAATGCGTAATCTTTTCCAGCACGTTTGAAAGGACTACAGTGGTATTGAACTCGATTACTGTGCAAGCTCCTGAGAATATTGCCTATCACAACGGCCTGCTGAGGAGAAAAGGCTTTCATTTTCTCCAAGCAGATCATGGTTAACCAAAATGCACACATTCGCAATTCTTGGAGCTAAAGGGCCTAGTAGGGTTGAAGATCTGGCTTTGACTGGTTATGACTGTACAGATAATTAAGCGTGCAAAGACAGCTATGGATTCGTCTGGTTACAAGCTAGTTTAGACAGGCAATTCACTTTAAAGCTAAATAACGGCCACTTTTCTTCACATGATAATGAAGAGTGGTTTTTAACATAAAGGTATGCTACAAAGAGTGCGGACTGTGCTTTTTTAAGCGCTCAGTATGACTTTGAAGACACAGGATTGGCAGCACTGCAGAAAATGTTCGTTGAACTGAAATGAGCAATAACTGAAGTTTGTTAAAATGAAGGGCGTTTGCATAGTGTTCAACAGAGCTTCAGTGGGGGTATTTAATAAAGTTCGTACAACTGAATACTTATTCGAAGTGACGTTCGTTCAAGTGGTATTCTCTTTTTCTGTGACTAAATGAGAACATTTACTTTGCTCAAAGCAACATATACACAAATATTTACTTTCTTGCTAGTCACTAAGATTTACAATTAACTTCCAAACTCATTTTATTCACAACCTAAATAAATGCATCGTTAACCCTAGAGCCAAATAGTTACTAGCAATAACAAAAGTAATATGTTGATATTTATCTGTTGGAAAACATTTTTTGTTTACTTGTTTTGTGTGTTTTTGAGTTCTGCAAACATGAGGGGGCTTGTTACAGAAGGGGTGGGCTGCAAGACGAAGGGAAGTATCAGTGTGGCGGCCCTTTTGTGTTTATCAAATAATAATGCATCCTAACATGAAAAAGGGATGCCTTTACACTCTGCTAAAAATCTTTTTTAAATTGCATGTTTGGGTTCTGCCTGGATAAACATAGATGGCTTATGCCATGGGGTGTGAACTGTATTTTGTGCAGAAAGCCAGAGGCTGTCGAACATGTGTTTATAGATTGCTGATATTGTTTTTTTGGGGGCAATATCCTACAGTGAACTTTGCTAAAAGATGTCCCTTTAAACCCCCATTGAATTTGGGTCTCAGGTGTTGAAAATTACAACAGTGTTCTGTAAGATATGATAAGGCTTGCATAGCGCATGGAAGCGCCGAATGGCTGTTCGCCATGCTGATCTTTATTATCAGACCTATCCGATAGTATAATGAGGGTTTTGTCCAACAGATGATGTTTTGAAAGCTCAGCTATGTGTACCTGTGTTTATCAATGTATTTGAAAAAATGATCAGTTTGAATGCGATAATTAGAGGTATTGTATGTAAACTAGCTCTCGGCCAGCCTGTAGTGTTTGTGAAAAGGCAACAGTGACAAGAAGGGTGTTTTGCTAGAGCTTTCAAGGCTCTTAAATCTGGGCAGTTCTGCTTTAGTACATGCATTGTCTCCTGTATGGCTAGTTAAATGATTTCTGTTCATTTTATTACAAAAAGTCATTCTAAATCTTTAGATAAGCTTCCTCGCCTCTATTGTTTGTTTGCATTGTGTTCACGCATGCTATAGCTGGAAATGATGCAGTATTAGTTACAAGTAAATAAATAAAAGGAGCAGCAACTACATGTCCTTCGTCCGCACATTTTTAAGAGAAACATACATGGGCTCATTATATTTTAGTGTTGTTTGCAACTGTGTTTGATAGTAAAAGATCTTCCTGTCATTGCATAGGAATCTTTCAGAAACTTCTGAAATAGTTTGATACCTGGTGGTGTGGAGGTTGACTTCGCAGACAGTAATGTATTCCTATAGTACCGTATGCATGCACAATAGATAAACGTAACCCCTTGCATATATCAGTGAATCTTCCACTCTAGAAGAGAATTTTGTGCACAAGCATTTTACTGTAGTTTGCCTCTGTGGAGCATTGTATTTCTAATTCTGTGCTTCTCTTTTTATGCTGTTACTCAGCAACGTATGAAGTATTCCTTGTTTGTTTCTGTTACTTGCGCATTTGACTTTTCCTTTTTTTATGATTCAAAATAACTTTCTTCCTGCTGTTCTGACTAGTGTTCTCGTATGCATATGCAGTCCTCTTGATGCTTCATCGAGCCATATCTGGAGACACCCTGTTGCCATGGTCTGTGCCAAGTAACAAGGCAACCTGACTTCCGGGACAAGTAGCAGTGGGATGCAGCAGCGTAGTTTCTTCAGCATCCATGTGGACTTCTTATAAAAGAAAGGTATTCTAAATTTTGCTTTCATATGTGATAAACATTTTACCTTGGTGACAAGCTCTTGAAAGGAAAAGATGGGCATGAGTGGCACTTTCTTATTTTCTTACTCTCTGGGAATACACTATTGAGACTTGTTACCTGCATATGTAGCAAAGAGTATGTATGACTGCATATTGTAGGCTAACTATAATATACTTCATCATTCCCTATTATTGCTCTTGTATTCACCTAGGTGCTTGGTGTAGCTGGTCTCCTTCAGTAATTACTTAGGTGTGTGTGTGTGTTGTTTGCTATGGCTAACATAGGCATCACTCAGGAAAAATGGGAGCAAACAGGCATAGTGGCATCACTTGCTGGTAGCATGCACCAAAATGTATGTATATATAATGATACGTTGCCGCTCAACATGTGTATTTGCTTGATGTAGCAAATGACAGAGGAGAGGGTTTATCTGATGACCTAGCATACTGGCATGTAAATTTCACTCCTTTGTTTCCTGGGCCCCTATTGTGATAAACTAATGTCGAATGATATAGAGGATCAAGAGGAATACAACTAAACACAGCAATAGTCTTTATCTCCTGAGGGTGTCTTGCAGGTACTAGTTTGTACAGAAAGTGGTTGGAAACCAGTTAGCATATTTTGAGGAAAAAGAGGCATCTGAGTGAAGACAGATGTGTGTGATGCTAGCACAAAGCGTGTGACATTGGCAGAGAAATTTTGAGTTGTATATTTCTTTTCTAGATGACACCATGAAAAATTTGATATGGCTGCTACATCAAACACACAATGTCGTTGCCATCGGAAACCAAGTGTTTCTGTGTGAAGGGTTGGTGCGATAAATGAAGGTATAAATTTGCATCTGTTTCTTTCACCACTCTCACTTTTCACGAAATATTACACGCATGTGAACAGTGAGTAAAATATACATTGTTATTGGACACTTGAAATATAGTTAGCATACACAATATATTAATACTTTGTATGAACACGGTTCTTTAAAATAACGGTGGCCAATTATCGGAACACAGTCGTTACAGTGTCCATACACGCTATAAATAGGCTAATCATAGGAGGTATAAATACGTTCTATGTAAATACCTTCAATTCAATCACGGTGGCCAGTTGTCGGAAGGGAGGTCATACATAGATGATACGTGTTGTAAAGACTTTCTTTTGATGGTCAATAGCTTCTATGATCATATTGTCTAAAGACATCGCATAAAGTGATCATAGACATTTTTGTAAGGGTAGACTCTTGAGCAGAGCACGCAGGTGTTGCTTATGATTTTCAGGCCTAGGACTAGCGTTGAGGACATCATTCACGTACGCGAAGACAGGCGGCAGGCCTCGCGTGACCCCAGCCATGAACCGCTGGAAGGTTTCAGCCGAATTGCATAGTCCAAAAGGCAGTCGCACATACTCAAACAAACCAAAATGCATCGTAATAGCAGTCTTAGGTATGTCGGTGGGTTCGATGGGGATTTGGTGATACGCCTTCACCAGGCCAACTTTCTTTGCTAATAATGGTGCAGCGGGCAAGGCGTGACGTAACGTCAAGGATGTGAGGCAGCGGATAGCGGTCGTGGAAAGTTTTGGCATTCAACATCCAATAGTCGCCACAGAGACGCCAGTAACCGGGATCCTGCTTGGGCACTAGATGCAGCGAGACGACCCCGCGCTGGACAACGGGCTTATAATGTCAAGCTGTGGAATACAGCCGAACTGACGTTTGGTGATAGCGAGGCGGTCTCCAAATTAGCGCCACGGTGCATCCCGGTTGACGATGTTGTGTGTCACCGTATGTTTCGGCAGCTGAGTAAGGTTGCATGATTTGCTCAGCTCCGGGAAATCCGCTAGCACTTTTTCGAACTTGGACGATGATGATTTTAGCGTACGGATGCCCATGGGAGCAAGGTTGATCAAGATTCCCGAGATTGAGTGATGAGTAGACTGTCAGTATGCGACGACGACGTGCGCTGACGTTGAAGTCGAAGTATGAGAGGAAGTACAAGCCAATGATCGAATGAACCACGTCTCCGACAACAAACACCAATAGGAAAGTGCGGCGAAGCTCCAAGTCAAGGGTGACGTCACTGTCCGCGGCAAGGGCGAGGCGGATGGGCTGAGGAAGGCGCTGGAGGAAAAGCTGTTGAAGCAATGATGAGTGGGTCAAGGTATCGCTCTCAGAAGCTGGCGCATCCGGCACAGAAGCTGGGAAGTGCGGCGATCGCCAAGGTCTTCCTCGGTAAGGAGCTGCTGCAGGCGATAGCACTCCGACGATATAAACCTGTGCAGCACCTTGGTTTTCAGGCGGTGATACGGTATACCACCCATGGAGGCGATGAGAAGGTCGGATAGCTCACCGGCAACGTCGGGAGGAAGGCTTGAACGACATAGTAGTATAGCGTCGTCTCCGAGCAGAAGAGGGCAAGGCAAAATTGAGCCCTCGATCTGGTGGAACCACACTTGCTGTGTTCCGGGGCCAGGAAGGTGGGAGACAAGCCTGCAGTGGCGAGACGTCTAGCCGACGTGAGTCCTGCAGCATGGATACTGCAGGATCGGTCATTTCTCGTTCTAGGTCAGCAGATGAAGGCCTAACGCCTCAAGAGCGAAGTAACAAAACTGCTGTTGATTGGGACAAGAACAAGACTGCCTGCCGAGGCTGCAAGAGCCACGACCAGGCGCCGTCTTTATTTTCTTCACCGGGCGGCGTGCGATATCAGGATTCCCGACGCCACCCAGCCAAGAAGGCGCTACAGTAAAATAAACGCATTTGAATATTTTAATATAGTAAGTGTGGACATGCTGTACGAATTTCATTCATTACAATAGGTCTATTTTTTGTCCAATGAAGTTTTAAAGCTGTTAAAATGTTTGGCATGTTTAATGCGGCAAAATATTAGCGTGGAAACAAGAAATACTGATACTTAGGCTGTTCCTCATTTCCGTACGTTTTATAGATACCAGTCGCTAACACCTAGCTTACCAACAACACCATAACAAATACGAATATACAAAACAAATGAACAAAACCGTTTACATTCGTTTTTTTTGCGCTTATAATCTGTCTATTTTGCTTATCTTGCATCGCATGATATTTTCGTTGTTCTACGAAGGCTTCCTTTTTAGTTCGTTGCTGGTCACAATATTTGAAATAACTATTGCTCAATTCTATCACATTCCTTGTCTTTGATATTGCGAGTAGTGAGATTTCTACTGTTATCGTTATGCTGCTACCATGTAAACGGTCTCTTTTGTCTCGTCAAGCTTTTGTGTATCTTAAGCCAAAAGGACCATCCATTTCTTTCTGGGAGGTAAAGATGTATTACTTTGTATATTGCTTACTGGGCGGGTGTTCGCACTTTGCTTTAGCATATTGAAGGTGGCAGCTGAATCGGTTTGCAGTACTCCAAATATTAGGATTTTTTGTCATCGTCCTCGCCCAATGCAAACGTCTGTAGTAAAATCCCCCCAAGGAACTGCAGGATGCTACATGAGTAGCTTTTTTATAGTCTTCAATAAGCCTCGTATACACTTAGACGCTACATGTGAAGGTTTATTCAGTTTAAGGCGACCAAAGGAGCTTATATAAATCACTGCTGGTACCTTATGTTTTTCGGGGCAATATGGAAGCTATACTGGCAGTGTAATCGAAGAAGGCAATCTATCGCTTTATAAAAAACGGCTCTATTCGCATTGAAAAACTTGATCCCATAAGTTTCTATTCACGGACGTGAACTCCTGGGCACGAAGCGACAATGTTCGACATTTTGAATTTCTACTCATTTCAAGGTGTAAGTAGAGACGTCTTCGTATCACGTATGAGGCAAGGTCTTCTCCGCTGATTCTTACTCCTTACTTGCAATAAACAACCAAATGTTTAGGCGAAAAAGGCAATCAGCGTGTTTTCTGTGTTTATTTAGGCTATGAAAAGAAACTTTTGAAGGAAATCACGAACGCCACTAAGGAGAAACCAGATGAGATGTGAGATGTGCGAGAAGAAAATTGTGAGTTTTCATATTTTTCAGAACATTGCTTTAAACTGTTACACACTATTTAGGAATTCAGGAACAAATCTTGAATAACTGCCGAAAGTGTCCTCTAATATTTTAGTGATTGTCATTTTATTTCATTTGTCATTACAAGCCGGATGGATACCGATAAATGGTTGCGCAAAAAAATATCGGCCATCACTACTGCTAATAACATGCTTACGGTGCTCAAAGGGAAAGCTGTGAAGTACCAGAGCTTAAGACCAGGAAGCTATGATGGCTCGACTAACTCACATTTGCGAGCAGATTAAGCGCAGCGTTTCGTGAAAGTAAAGATGAATGAATCTGTTGTGTAAGCATTCATGGCTTATGCTGAAGTAATGTAAAAATGGGTATCTATCTTCAGCCGGCAGTAATTTCGAGGCCTAAGATATTTGGCTTGATAGTCCAAAGGAAGCCGTTCCTTGACAGAAAGAGAAATATTGGACATTATCTTGCAAGGCAGTGCTATTTATGTGTTACTCTTACTAAGACACCCCTCAGTTGAAGAACGAAACTACAAATAGCCTCTTGAAAAATTATTGCTGTAACCTTTCCGTTTGTTTGCCAATTCATTTCGAAATGAGTACTGAGGTATATCAGTTTTACGTTTTGAATTTTTGAAGAGAGGCTATCGATTGCAGTATAAAATTTTTGCCAAGGAGTATTTATTTGTCGTTCGCATACTCCTACCGAGGGCTTTATCAGCAGGTAGAGAGTGACTGTTTTACATTTCATTGCCTTGTAGGAAAACAAAATACTCTAATTAAGCCGTCTATTAGGCATACAACCAGATCTATAAAACAGTGTGATCTACCTTGGCCAGCCAATTGATGTAGTGTCATGAAGTAGAAATGCTGCCGCCCATGGTTTCCGTCACAACCAGAGACTACTAAATTGCATATATAGCAATAACAATGAGGTAAGCTGACTTCAGCTCAGTCATTAGTGAGCAATCGAGCTCTAGTCCACTGCAGCTGACAGCAAAACATACGCTGCCGAGTAGTAAGTGTGGCTCCTACGTAAAGGCTACTGCTTGCAATCGCAGCGTGCACTTTAGCCGTATTGCATCAGGGCCACATAGCAGCTCTGAACACTGTTATAGACAATGCGCGTCTTCCATTCTTAAATTGAACATGCGAAGAGGTGGCCGCTCTTTTTCAAGCACCTTTGCATCCGATATGGCCGCCACTCGAAGCGGATTGGCTAATTTACAGAGGGCCCTCGATGTGCTGCTCCACATACGCTCATGTTTACTGCCATTCCAAAGAGAGCTGCCACATGCTCGCCTGTTCTGCCTAGAAGTGAATGACCCTGTACTTCAGGCAAAGAGGGTTAGTTGTACATTTTCGTCGACACATGACACGAGTAACGACAACACGCCATTCCCTAGCGGGACAATGCAAAATAATTTTGAATTGTGGGGTTTAACATAATATAGGGGAACGCCTGGAAATTTTTTAACCAACTATAAAGTGACACAAAATATGGGCCTCTTTGTACTTCCCTTTCATGAAATAACGGCAGAAGCTGTGGGGTAATAGCCCATGACGTGCACGCTGCTAAATTATCTGCGTAAAAAATATGAATGATATTTTTCAATTTACATGCTGAAACACATTAAAACGAAGTCAGAAGCGCGATGGTTCTATAGCTTCTATTTTAATTGTGGCTGTTACTTATCGTAAGATATTACAGAAGAATAGAGCTGAAATTTCCGCTTCAACCCTCCTTCGCAACGAAATAGGCGCCATATACTCAACTGCGTTACTGTAGTTCCGGGAATACAGTGAAAATTTGATGGAATTCTGCCCGAGCTCCCACGTCCTCCATGCTACTTTCCCGAGACATTTATGGCGTCATAAGTATATAGGCTGTCAAGCAGTGCACTGACCAGTTGAAAGGTTGGCCTGGACTAAGTGGAAGTAGATCTCGTCCACGATGCACTCCACGGTCGACATCATGAGCACGGTGACGCTGAAGGCGTCCAGCAGGCATGTCATGGACACGGCTACAGCGATCACCAGTGCTAGTATGCTGCATCGGAGTGAGAAAAATAATGTTTTCTGTATGTGTTTGTACTTGCATTTCGGGCGTAAAATGTCATCGCAGTGAATAGCAGTTTATCTAGTATAGATATACCGGTTTCCATTTCCGGTTAACCTCCCTGCCTTTCCTCCTCATCTTCTTCCTCCTCCTGGTTACATGCGTTTTGGGAGTGATGGGTACAAGGACAAGCACAACTTGTCCTTTTATTTCTGAGTTTATTTACCAGAGATAAATACTGTTTCGTACACCAAAATATATTAGCAAATAGTACCTCTATTGACAAAGTAAAAGCACGCACCTTTTACGATCATCATTCGCTTTAGCAGCCCAGAAAATACGTGAAGAGGAAAAAAAGGGCTTTGGATCAAAGTGTTTAGAATATTGCCTGAAAAGCCCCAAAATATGTTGGTGAATGTTTACTGTAATGTGCCGAGAGGTTGACCCTAATTAATTTAAGCATAGTGAACGGACGGGCAGATCAACGCAATAAATTACTAAAGCATTTGTCGAAGGAGATACCTATTGCTCATGATGTTTTGCGTGTACCTTGAGAGTGTTCCTTAAAAGTATATCCGGCCTAGTTCTAGACAAGTGTGTTGATTCTGCGCCTGGTCATTCTGCTAGACAAAAATGAGAAGTGTAGGGTTTTATTTTTCTGATGAGTGAGCTCATGGTTAATGCTCTGGATTTTCTCACAGAGATAAATTTATTGTTTTCCAAAAAAAAAAAAAAAACGTGCAGTGGTCACAACGCTAACAGCAACGTGCAGCTGTTCTGTCGTCGATTTTTGTCTTATGTCAGCTATTACTGTGGAATTAACAAATTAAGTCAGTGAGAAAGTTTCTGAACATAGGTTTTCACTGGGAAACATTTACAACCGCCTTTTAAATGGTTTAAGATGCCTGAATGTAGCCGCATTTACGCAAAGATGCGCCGATATACCACTACATTTCATCCTCTCGCGCAAGCATGCGCTCTCAGTGCTGAAGCACCGCTCACTCCTGTCCTCACGTACTTCGCACTCCTGGTGTTCCCCAGATCGCACTCTCTCGCAGCATGCGATACGAGCAAGGTCCGATGTTGCATGCGCGCGTTGAAATCCAGGCACGTGCGCCAAAGCGGTGGTCGGGACGCACCACTCAGGGTCCAAGGGGCGAACGACCACCGCCCAGGGTAAGGAATTGCGCAATAATAAAAGACGATCGTTAGCAGGAGTGAAAGTGGAAAGAGAGAAATAGGAGTTCGCGTCGGGGTAAATCAGTTGCTATGCAGTCTTACAAGGAGAAGCATCGGGGATGCGCCGAATCCAGAAAACGGCACCAGGTCTAAGCGACTGCTGAAGAACGTGAACAACGGCTAGCAAAACAGCCAGCGCTAGACGCTACTAGACGAGCGCGTCGTGCACCTCTAGACACTTGTACATCTGGTAATGATCCTGCGTAGAGTCTTCAGAATGCCTTGGACAGTGGAACAGATGGTTCGCCGCTGCTTCGGCATCGCCGTGTTTGTTTTGCTATGCAGGCTGCTAAAGAGAGGTGTCAGCGACAAGCTGCGGCAAGGAGGCTACAACGTGTAGAAGAGATAGTGGACGAACGTGAAGAACATCGTGCTAAGCGTCGTGCACTAGATGAAGCTCGGCGACTACGTTTTAGCTCTCCGAGTGCTTCCACCTCGTCGGCTACCGATGAACACATGACTGCTCAGGAACGCCGCAATAAGCGAAGACAGCGCGCAGAGGAATCGCCGGAAGAACAGTCGTAACCATTGTTTGTCATGTGTCACTCTATAGCCAAATTATCGAACCCCACAGCCTATACAACAAGCGAACACACAAGCGTAGCCATGCGGCCATTGCTAACGCAATTTACCAGGCTTAGCCAGCCCAAGCCCCTGCCGTTTTATTCTTCCATTATGGCTCTCCCCATGTTGAAGTACTACGATAGATTCCACATGGCTGGTTGGGTTTTCCACCAAAAGAAATAAGGTGCCAACGGAAAAGGTTATGAAGAAAACTGACAAATCAAGATATTTAACCTAGCTTATTGTGTAGGGCAGGCTAAATTACTGTCTGCAGCCGCTCTCCCTGGAGCAAAAGGTGAAAAGCGGTAGCAGGCAACCCTGAGAACGCAAGCCGTACACAAATGCGAACAAAAATATATATTTAGAGAAGAGCACGTCTAATTTGGTAGTTACAGTTTTTTTTCGCTCTCTACGAAAGACGTTTATTGAACATTAGACATAGCATACAGATATGTATCATGTGGAGCAGGTAAGACTATAGATACATACATACATACATACATACATACATACATACATACATACATA
>JAJIZL010004620.1:42511-61434 GCA_023969395.1 Amblyomma maculatum | reverse complement strand
AACGGCTTTCTTGGCCCCATAAAAGAAGGCGCTCCGCGAGACCCGTCGAGACCGTCGTCAAGAGCGAACCACAAGGCAGCGCTTCTTCGGCGCCGCGTCAACTCTCGGCTACCGGCGTCGCCGGAGGTGCAATTTTGGTCCTTAAAGCGAGGCGACGCTGAAAGACGCAGGTATCTGGAGGTGCCAGATCCCAGTGTCGACGCCGGAAATGATTCCCAGGTGAGGACAAATGACAAGCCACGCATGGGAAGCTGCAGCGCACACCGCCACAGGCTCAACTCGTTTCCGCGGAAGCAACAGCTATTTTGTCCGCGCGCAAGCCTGCGCCTTTCGTTGGTTGCCCTTGCCTCCCTACTCTTCCCATAAGCTCCCGCCGTCGCTGAGAAGGACGATTTTAGCTACGTACGGGTGACAATTGCTCTAACTTCCAGTATCTCCAACACCCTCTTGATTAAAGCCCTTCCACGGAGGCCGTGACGTCACGCCAGTTGCCCCCGGCACCCCGGACGCTGTTTTCGGCCGCCTGGAGTTCGCGTTCAATCTGTCGCGGCTGCTTGTTATAACAGCCAGGTGCGCGTCTGTTGCAGGCTTTTTGCGTTCTGTAATTATTAAGGGAGCTTGACTAACACGAGTATTATTTTTTTGCACCACCGAGGCATGCATCGCCAATATCTAAGGCAGCTTTTAGACTTGTAAACAGCCTTCTGAAATAGAGTCGCAAATGCTTTTATACAGCGCGCTGCACAATTAGAGGCGCGATGTAGAATGCTTCTCCAGCTAAACCGTTGGAATCCTCGCAGTTAAAATTTTGCACAGAACGGCATTTCGTGGCTAGTATTTTTTAATACAAAATTTGTTTGGGGTACTTGCCTGATTCGATCAAAATTAGTCAAATGTTCCCATCTTATGCGGCGGCGACGACGCCAGATGAGCCGCTGTCCCAGCGATGGTACTAGTGGCGCCACCTCATGCTGCTACAACAACTCTGTAGCAGGAAAAGAGGGGAGGAACGTTTCCGGCAGAAGGTTTGAGCTGTTGTAAGTAGCATGAGGTGGCGCCACCAGTACCATCGCTGGGGCAGAGGCTCGTCTGGCGTCGTCGCCGCCGCATAAGATGAGGACATCTGACTTCTTTTGATCGAATCAGGCAAGTACCCGAAAGAAATTTGGTATTAAAAATACTAGCAACAAAATACCATTTCTGTGCAAAATTTGAACTGCGAGGATTCCGCGGTTTAGCTGGGAGAAGCATTCTACATCGCGCCTCTAATTGTGCAACACGCTATACAAATGGTTTTATCGACAGGAAGGGTTGGAAGCGGCCAATTTATTTTTTTGCTTAACGCCTTCATTTTTCTGTCCGCAGCTTTTTTTTGCGCTGCACTTTGCATATGATCGTTTCTCATTTTACAAAAGTTGTTCAAAGTAACGTTTGTTGCGGCACGTACAACATGCCGCACTAGAGTTTCTGGAGTGTGACAATTTTTACAGGTTTCCAAGGCGGCATTTTGCAGAAATGAAATACCTACGGGGCTAGCCTGCCAGCAGATTTATGTCTTGTAGGCCGTCATTTCACCAGCCACCGCTTCGGTGGTGGACAACGGCATTGCCCTACGGGGATGGAACTGGTTCAAGAAAGCTGTGCAGTTCGGGTAAATAGGTGATACGGCATTTGACAATACATGACACCTGTCACTGTCAACTGTCAAAATCTTTCCTGTTGCTGCATCAATGTGTGATAGCTTCTTCATTAAGTCTTTCCACTAATTGCCGGTATATGGACACACTTATTACATAATTTGCGTGTTATTAAGCAGTCCAGTACAGTACTGCATACTTCTGTTCTCCCTGGCCTGGACAAAATCAGTAAGACTGCCAGTATTTTCACGTCAAACATTATATAAGCACTACTTGACCTTCTGGTCGAGCACGTGGGACATGAGGAGTACGGCATAAACTTCAATTCTCACCATTGAATGCACGCTGGGTGTGAAATTATTTCGCGGGGTGACTCTAATCCATGATTAATTTCTTAGAAGGCAGCAAAGCAGTAACAAAACACAACATAGGAAGCACACACAAACACACGAACAACGCTTCATTCCTACTGTCATCCTTTGTAAACGCGAGAGCACGCACCTTGGGACCAGTGCCATAGTTCCCGCCATACCCAGGAACACAACACTGCCCCATGTTACGCCACGCCAAGTGTAGCCTTGTGCGCAACGCCATATCCTCTTTTGAAGCACCGGTGATGCTCGTCACACATCAATAATTTGCACGTACTAAGACATGCAAAAATGCATGCAATTGAAAGCACACTTGAGCGTGGGAAAGCAACCCAAAAATAACGTCAACGGGGAGGTGTGTAACACCAAACCTAACCAAGAGAGTAGGCAGTGATGACTAAAAAGCTGATATTCAGTTTCTCAAACATCTTCGCTCGAACCTGTTTTCGGGAACGTTCGGAGAAAGCCTTCATTGGATCATACTGTCGTCGAACAAAGCTGTTCGGGCGAGCGGCGCACCAGATTAGTCGACAGAGAAGTGACATCACCAGCCACCAAAATCGAAGCGACCAACCAGAAGTCTCATTTTGTCTAGCGTTCCTGCCATCTGCAATCCCACAATTGAACGCGCGCCAAGGAACGCCACGTGACAGGAGCGATGGTGTACAGTCCAAAGGCCAACGTTGTTGGGAGAAAAGGACAACTAGCGTGACGTAGACGGTTGGGGAGAGGAAGATGTGAGCAGGCCTTGTAAAAGTCGAGAAGGTGTTGGTATCTCCCATGTTTTGGCTTGCAGACGTCCGTTCGTACACCGTCACGTGCATGGTCATCCTTTCCGGCGCGCGCCGAGCCGCCGAGCGACAACGCCCATAGACGAGACGCTTACGCGACGTCGAAGCAGCGCTGCCATGCATGTGGTGGGGCTTTTAGAGTCATCGCCTGCCGTGATGTGCGCCTGGAGCGGACGTGGCCGAGTCTCCCTGGTCGTCGCTGTACGAAGACCGTCGCGTGAAGCCAGTAACTTTCGGCCCCCATGCCAGTATTGTTATAAATTCAACCATGACTGTATATATTGTATAATTTCCCCTTTCGTTCACTTCATCGTATGGACCTGGAGCCTTAATATCCGAACACGGACAAGAATCGTGACAGCCCGTGTGGTGCACGTAAGGGGTGGCGCTCCATTCTTTGTTGCTGCGCTTCTACATCGCACACTTCTACTTCACACAGCGGGCAAACTTCATTCTACCTGGAAATCGGGAACTGCAGTCGCAGCAGCGGTGGACGGGACTGGAGACCCCCTAATCTTGGTATCGATAAAAACAAGAAATGCGGTCATCGCCGAAGAGGTAGCAATTGCGCAAGCCTGCATCGGCACAAAAGCTAAGCTGATAAGCTACATCAAGCCAGCCATCTGGAACTTGACAAAAGAAAGAGCGTCAGCCTAGAGAGAGAAAATCCCCCAATTCAGGGGTTTCTCACGCAGGATCACAATAAAATGGCCACGACCACGAATCGGTGTCTGAAGACGAAGCCGTTCACGTGTCGTGCTCCGCCGAGGTATCTATTACCAGACGAAAGTCTTGCTGGTCTTCAAGTCAGAACCTGATGGTGTGTTAAACACCTACCACAGGATCTGTGAATACTACAAACTAAACAGTAAAACATTCTCCACTCCAAATAAACCGCTAAACAACGAAGCCAGAAGCCTTCGCAGACTAAAGGCCGGAAATTACCTCAACCCGATATGGCTATACCATTTAAATGTGGAGGACAGAGAACAAGAAAACTAATTACTGCGGACAAAGAGGTATACTAGACGACATAATCTGGCAATGCCCCATTTCACCTGGGACAATGGCCAACATTCAAGACACAGAAGATTGGGAGTTCCTCCTACGAAAGTGGAAACCTTGATACCCAAAAAGCACTACTCCGCCTAGTGGTGGCGGTGGTGAAAGACTATTATCTCGATATCAGTGTGCACAGGGAGGTATGATTGGACCTTCCGCTAAGGGGCTGGTCGTCGCAAGCACTAGGTGGGGTCCGTAGTACGGAACCCCAGTCGTGTCCGCCAAGGCCATTAAGGAAGTGTATTCTTGTGCGCTTCTAGTGGCGGAGTCCCAGCCCACTATTTGGGTTTGCTCACCTGAGTGGGGTAGTAGGGGAACCTTCTATACCCAATAGTAATGACGTTTTCAATCCATCAATCCTGCCGGTATATATCGCCGGCCTTCGGGGACTACCGCGCTTGGCATCATTACTTAGCTATGCCCCTCCTGCTCATGACTAACAGGCTTTTGTTGGAATAAGTGTGAGCCTCGGGTAACAAATTCTGCGTTATAAATTGAGAGGTAACGAGCGACTTTTGAAAAACTATACTTTGGAAATAATTCGTATTGTTGCGCCGCCGAGATTTGGGCCCGCCACTATCGTCCCCCGTTTCGTGATTGAGAGCTGTCTGCTCCCTTGTGGGATAGCGATGAAGCCGACTCAGCGTCGAAGAAATGAACGAAGGCTTCTTTATACACTATTTAGAGGGTATTATTTACAGCCCAAATTGGATGAGCAGGCCGATGACTACTAGCGAGACACAACAGCAGTCGCACAGCGACGGCCTGGGATACTACGACGCGTCCCCTCATTGCGACCGGCACTGCACTCGACAAGAGGCCGAGAAGGTCGCTGTCTCCAACGAAAGTGTTCTCGCTTCTATAGCCTGAAAAGTCGTTGGAACTCAAATTGACGGCGGCCCAAAAGGTCTTTGCAGCGAACGCGCTAATCGCCCTCTTCAAATCTTTCACTGCGCGGAACCGATCGCCGCCAGGCGCCCTGGTGACAGGTTGTCTGTGATTGGCTGGCGTGATTTAACATGACGCTAGCATTGCTTTCTTGCAATAAGCTGATGTCTTGTGGAGCAGCACCGGGGCTTGCAAAGGTCGCGTTAGTAGGAGAAGCTTTACATTCGGCTGAGCAGAATTCGGGCGGCTAGCACGGGCTCAACAGCATGCTCCTCTGGAGAACACGGGGCAAAAACAGAAAAATGACTGCACGGTAAATCATCTTCATGGCTCGTATTTTATGTTACAAAAATACGTTCAGACAGCGTAACAAATAACTTGCAAACATGTTGGTAGCTTCATAAATAAAAACAGTTAATAACACTTAGTAGGCTGAGGCTTTCTTTGTGCATTGCGAAGCATTTCCACGTGGCGAGAGATTGCGGCATCGATCAGCTGTGAAAGATCACGGCACCATCATCATCGTATTCGGTGCCAGTATTCTTTCGGCATCCTGGGTGAAATGTACGTACACCGTATACGTGAAAACACTCGAAATGTGCGTATACGTGTACCGTGAAAACGCTCAATCTCATCTCCTGCTCTATGCTTGAACAGGCGTTCTTTACGAATTATCCTGAAATGCCAGAATGTTTTAATTAAGTTAGTAGTAGGTACGGAAGATATTTTGCTTTTGGCATATGGCAGCATCACAATATGACACATGACAGGAAAATCCTGACCATCCGACCCCTCATGCTGCCTTTGCTATCTCTCCCTCTTATAGGTATTTTGTGGTATTTTGTGAAGTGAAATATTGTACGGCCTTACGTGGTTCACTGCATATCCACAAGTGTTATTTGGTAATTTGTCTTCAAACATTGAGGTTATAATTTTTTTTAAATAAGAGCTCAGTGGTATATGTGTAAGAATTAGATAATAAAAGATATTGAAGCCTTTTATTTAAAGAAAACGGAATGAGTGCATTTTGTTGAATTTGTAATGAACAAATTTATGATGACAGGACAGTTTGTTTCAGGCTACAGGTGTAGTTGAAACTCACATGACATATGTGACATATGAATGTAGTGCACATTGCCATGCATATATAAATGCATAGGAGGCTTAGGCTCTATTCAATAAATATTGAACGCATGAAAGCATGCCAAGCTTAAATAGACCGCGTGTTGCATCGCAACAAAAACCACATTAAAAACGCGTGCCTCCATACGGACCGCAGCTTCACAGAAAACATATGCTACGACCTACAGAAACATAGAAAGTTGTTTCTAACTTAATCTTTATGACAATAGAATATTTTCATCGCATAGAGATACCTTGGAAACAATCTGCAAAGTATTGTCGTTTTGAGGCAGAAAAACCCGCTCTTTGATACAGTCCCGCTTTACATGTTCAAAGTTGCGATCCTTAAAAATCTCCCACAGAGTTGCGCTGTTCTCTCGACACTTCGTAACCATACAACACATCTCATATACTAATTTCAACATTCCCAAAAATTCCTGTCGTATAACCTGCCTAGCGATCAAACGCGAACATTATGATGGATTTTCTGCAGTACCTTGGTGAAGAGGGTGAGGATGACGTGCCTCTTCGCAGTGCAGGGGGTAAAGCATTTGAGAACAACTATGGGCTGAACTATACATCCAGGCCGCGTACGGAGAACGCGGAGGCCGTCTGCCACCACATTGTGCACTGGTGTGGTGAATTCAGAAATAATGAGGAAGCGACCGCGGCTGGCCAACGTCACCGCAGCGGGCGTTTTACTAAACTTCTTATGCACTGAGTGAAATCAAAATGCGAACTCAATAATGTGATACAAAACAGAAGCTCTGTGTAACTTATGTCCGGAAATGCTAATTGGCATTTTTGTTGTATCAAGCGGAACTGAGCGTCTATCTCATTCAATAGTTACATTTCTCAAAATCACGCAGTTGGTGCGCTCGTTTCACCCGAATGAAACGTTTCCTACCGCATTCAAGAAAACTGCCAACAAGGCTTTACTGTATTCACAGTGAACAAAAATATGTCTCAATTTATTGCTTGCGCTAACGGAGCAATTAGGTAAATACCACCAGTAACATTTTGTAATCAGTAGTAATGTTTATCGACCTTAATGAGTAACATTTCTTGGTTCACTGATCTCACAATATTTCATGTTTTTTCAGTATAATGCATAGATATATGTGAGACTTCATTCATGGGCATCAGCTGTGTATATTTGTGAACTAGAGGAGCTCAAATAGTGCGTATTATATACATAAGGAAAGCGCTAAAAAGAAAAGAACAGGCCTAATCAGAAAGTACATGCTTAAAAAGAGTCCGTTCCGTGTCCCAGTCCTCGCAGCATGTCTACCAGTTGTTTGAAACCAAAAGCACACATAGTATGGAGTACTTTCAGAAGAGGGCAAAAAACGGGTTATTATACCTTTCCCAGAGGACAAAAATAATTTTGTGCGTCCCGTACTTCAATTGCAGGTATGAACCGTTGACCATAACCGTGCGCTGCGTCAACATAGCGAAGGGAAAGAGCGGCGCTGTTGCCCTTAAGCAACAACGTGGTAAAAAAATTCATGAACTAGTAATGAGTCTACGTGTAACGTCCAAAAGTGAAAGGTCTTCTGAAAATTATTGAAAGCTATTCCTCTTCAAGTGCACAGGAATGTTTGAGTTATATCGGGACACAAACATCGAAATGCCGGAAAAGGCATGCTCAAATTCATTACTATTAGCTGCAACTGAGCACACTAGGCATTAAGAGACTAAGGCTAACACCACTGAGTTCGTTACGTGCTTCGAAATCTAGGCCGTTTTTTTCAGAGCGAGGAATATGCATATGAGCTTGAACATTGTAATACGAGGCATGCGTACGTAACCGTTGCTTCAAATGGAGATGAGAGGTGCAGCGTGAGCAACAGCAGACAAACCTGCATTGATCAGCACTCGCCCATACTATTTGTCTTGGCGCCGATTACTAGGATGCTACAATAGCTATAACAGCGGCTACTCAAGTAATAAATAACTTCCTAAAATTTCGTACAATAAATGCGAAATTCCCTGTTGCCCGCTATTATATAGTCACTGGGTTCGATTTTCATACAATAATTAAAGTACCTAAGCAACGAAATAATAAAACAAAATAACACTGTCGCCACTACAAAAATAATGTACAGTTTGAAAAAATTCCTAAAGAGCATGCTGAGAAATGTTATAGACGGACGACAGAGAAAAAGACCACAGATAAAGCGTGAGTTGTGAAGCCAGTCAGGAAGCACTGGTAACGTTGAGGATGCTGGTTGTTGAGGCGTTGAACACTGGTGGCGTTAAGGATGCCATCGTGGTTGCCCAGCCAGGCAAATTTCCCAGGTCGAACATAGCGTTGCCTACTGTCACCAGTGACACCAGCTCGAGTATGATAGTCACAATCTTGACGGGAAAACCGATCGTAATCTGCGTGCATAAACAAGGGGCATCAATTTTTAGGAACCGGTCGTTTTACAGATAAGCTATGTACAACTGCATTATATTTGAAAAAAAAAAGGGAGACGAAGGAGACGCATTTTACTCTATTTAGGGACATAATACACGCACATTCCGTTTTTATAAGTTATTGAGCTATGTTCTATGGATCCCGTACAGGTGTTCGACCAATTAGACCGTGCACACTGCCGGTGGGAGAGCCGACGGTACGCCAGTAAATCAAAGGCTAACATGATACACTGTATGCTAAACGGTCTAATATGTTGTCAGAGGCTTTTCAGAAGCCTGTGTGTGTGCACTGATTTTTTAATTTTGTGGCTGTTTTGGTTCTACATGCACATTGAAATACGCATGTCTACACAATGAGTGGTTGAGCAGCAATAAATAAAAGAGTTATTGTTGTTAAAAAAGACGTTACTGCTGCCTTTTTAAGCAAGAATTACAAATCCTGTATACGTTCTACCCGGTAAGCATTTCTATCTGCCTTCTATTGAACCCTGTATTGTCATGCACCTATTTTATGTCATAGCCTTAATTGTCTATAGGTCTCATACTGAGGAGAGGTTTACCGTCTGTATCAATGAATTAAAAATGGCTCGTATCAGCTGCCGTTTAACTAAGTCATTGTAGTATAAACATTGTTGTTATATAACAAGTTGCTGTTTCCGTCTAACCAAGAATGACATATCCTGTGTATGTTGTACCCGATAAGCGCTCCTAGCTGCCTTCTGTTAACACCTCTATTATCATACACCTAGTTGGTGGCATAGCCTTGGCTATAGGTCTCATATTCAAAAGGGGTTTACCGTCTGTATCAACGAAATAAAAATGACCCGCTTCAGTTAGATGCCGTTTAACTAAGTCGTAGTCGTTGTATTAGAAACAGGAAACGTCTACTGAATCAATTCTTAACCTTGCTCTTTGCAATAAAGACTTCTGGCAGGTAAAAATCTTGAGCGAGGATAATAGATCGAGTTTCTAAGAGACAACTTTATAACTGTACGAAAGACTCAGAGTTTGAAGTTTTTGATTGCATACAGAAAAAAAAGCCATATTGCTTCTGTTGTTGAATGAGTACAGTAAGTTGATAATTACTAGAAACAAGCGTTGTATAGGCGAGGATGATTTGCCATGACTCAGTTCAGTTCAGGCGTCCAGTCGTGTCCGACTCTTCGTGACCCTATGGACCATGTCACGCCACGCTTTCCGGTCTCTCACTATCTTCTTAACATCACATAACTTCATCTGCAGTGCCTCGAGGATGCCATCTAACCATCGCGTTCGCTGCCTACCCCTTCGCCGGCGACCCTCAACCTTTCCCAACATCAAATCTTTCTCCAGCGACTCCTCTCTTCTCATCAGATGACCAAAGTAGCTGAGCCTTAACTTTAGAATTTGACCCTCCAATGAGCAGTCAGGGTTTATGGTCGACAATATCGACTGACTTGATCTTCTGGCAGTCCGAGGAACTCTCAAGAGTCTTCGCCAGCACCACAATTCAAACGCGTCAATTCTTCGGCGGTCAGCCTTTTTCACAGTCCAACTCTCGCATCCATACATCACAACTGGAAAGACCATAGCACGTGTTATACGGATCTTGGTTGGCAGACTAATGTCTCTGCTCTTTACTAGGCGGTCAAGGCTAACCATTGCTCTCTTTCCCATAAGCAGGCGTCTCCTAATTTCACGGCTGCAGTCTCCCTCCGAGGTAATCTTGGAGCCCAAGAACAGAAAATCTGTCGCAGCTTCCACTTCTTGTCCATTGTCCATTGCCATGACTAGCATTTCACATAGCTTTGTGTCCGAAATTAACAGTTTTCTCATTTTTCTACAAAAAAAAATCGCAGTGGTTGGAAACATATCCTGAGTGCATTTGCGCTAGAACGGGACCTAACGCCTATTTCAGGTAAAAATGTTTTTTTACCCAGTTATTTTTATATTGATGATTATGTTGCCTGATTGTCAATGTGCACGAAACTTCACAGCTTGTCTCCCGTGGTTATTGGTTCCCTTTTCTTGTGTTCTATTACAGAACAAGCTAGGAATGCTAATACGAGTGCTGATTCGAATTAACTGCCGTCCGGAAGCCGGCGCCAATTATTATGCCACGTCATATTCTTTCTTTAGTTTTGTTCCGAAGCGCTGTTTCACCACAAAGAATCTTTTCCTTAGCGGCCGTCAGGGCTATCCGCGGGATCACAATATTATAGTGTCCTGGCATTTTGCGTTGTGGTTCAGCGACTTCATGATGTTCAGCGTTCAAGGAAATAATTTGGCTCATAAAACAATCCGTGATCGGGAATTGTTATGCTTCAGAATGAACAAGTAAAGCCGGTTTTTCTTCACATCTCGCAGGAAAACAAGCATGGTTGCATTTCCTTGCTGTAAACCTTTCTGAGAGTGAAGGCATGCTTTGTTCCGTGTACGAGCAGCGGAAAGTTAATCATAAGTTGTTATACATGATAACCATCTTCAGAATAAGAATTGAGACAAGGCGGATATGTTAGCCTCTGTTTCCAGAATACCGGATAATATTATCTTTGATAAACGCGATTGTAACAACTAGATGATTTGGTAACTGCTGCCACACACAAACCAAGACTTGAACTTTTGTCTCTTAAGCTATCTGTGAAGACCATATGTCGCACATTTTGTATACACAGGACATCGTTAGTAAGAAGAAATAACGGTCCCTAAAGCGATTGTATATAAAGCGCAAATTAAGATACTTGCGAGTCGGCTTTCCTACTACTTCAGGCACCCCACACTTAGTGCGCACCAAACACCTTGAATTTATAATTACTGAACATTCAATGATTCCCTTAATGTATAAGGGTATAGCAGGTCGGCAACGTTCTGATGAGAAGAGAGGAGTCGCTGGAGAAAGATTTGATGTTGGGAAAGGTTGAGGGTCGCCGGAGAAGGGGTAGGCAGCGAACGCGTTGGTTAGATGGCATCCTCGAGGCACTGCAGATAAAGTTATGTGATGTTAGGAAGATAGTGAGAGACCGGAAAGCGTGGCGTGACATAGTCCATAGGGTCACGATGAGTCGGACACGACTGAACGACTAAACTGAACTGAGGTCGGCAACGTATTGGTCGGTTGCCGACTTCACCCCATTATTTCACACCTTGAGAACCTATGTAAATGTAGTCATCTAGAGATTAAGTTTTATTTTCTATTTTCCTATCTGTAAACACGCCTGATTTGTGTGGGTTTTATGGGAAATGAATAGAACTGAGAACAATCTATAGTCATCCTAGTGCTAGCCAAAATATGAGATAAGTGAAAAACAAACTATACCATCTCCCAGCATGACATGCGTGCGTAGTCGAAGAGCAGCGCATTCCCGTAACTCGACACAGGCAGCATGAAGACCGTCGAAGCAAGCTTGGTCGTCGGCAGCAGGAGCAGCAAAGGGTTCCATTGGCGCTTGTCGGCCTGCGTGGCTCGAGGTTAGAGCACGAGTCTTACAAGGTGACAACTAGTGTGCATTTAGTGAGTTCCGCTCTCTGGAAGCTCTGCGCCTACTGCGCCGACTACGACTTGAGCACTCTCAACGAAAAGATTACACCTACCTGAAGATTAATAAACCGCACAAATGTTCTTTTAAAGAGCCCTAAAGCCATTAGGCAAAGGTCAGACATGTATATTGCCAGTGATTCCCACACAAGACTACGAGATGCTCGTAAAGCAGGCAGTGGCAGACCGAATTGTTCTTTTCAGTAATTTCTGCGCTTTCCTTGCTTTACACGGGATGTGGTGTGAAAGAATGCTATAGAGTACCCCTTTCGTGTATTTCCTACACCAGACATAACCTATACACCGGTACGGCGGCGTATGACCCTCCTGCTGTTGGGCTGTTTGGAGGGGGGTGTTTAATACGATGCATTAAACTACTCGATGCTTATGTGACGGTTCTGAATAATGGCCATGTCACTTCAAAAAAATTGGTCAAAGGACAACGTATTTTGAAATTTGCATCCACGCAGTTCTCAAACGCACGGTGCGCAGCGACGAGCGAAAAAGATTTAGAATAAATTGAAGCTGAGAGATGTTGATTTGCGCAAACTTTATTACACTGAACAATGAGGACAACAGAATGGGACAAAACTGGCGCGAAATTTCAAATGAAGCACGCTTCAAACACAAAGAAAGGCATGGTTTCGTTTTAGTTAATAATGTTTAACGTCGAAAATCGACTTAGGCTATGGACGACCGTGTAGTGGAGGGCTCCAAAGATTTTCTCTACTTGAGGTTCTTTAGATGGCATAGGCTTCGTTCAGTGCCCCGGGCGCCCTGTATTCTAGCCTACATGAGTGGCCGCGACCGGAATTGGGCGCTAGTTCGGTTTAAACAGTCGACCGTCATGACCAGTGGGCTACTGTGTGGGGTCACTGAGAAAAAAAAAATCTATTGGGGCACTTAAGTTTCCTTACGTGCTGAAAATTCGCAATAAACTGTTCCTAGCTGTTTCGCTTGATTTTTGCGTTTCTTTAACAGAGTGTGAGTAGCGTTAGCTCGATTAAAACTCGGCTTTACGTAATATTTACATAGTTTAGTGTTTCTTCTTGGAATCTATTCGCTTAGACATTTTAAATCATATATTGCTTTTCATTTAGTTTTTTTTTTTTTTTTTTGCTTTGGCGTACTGTCAACCCTGACGCGGGTTTTAGAGGGGTGGGCGGAATCCGTTTTTCTGGTACAACAGCTACAGAATGGCAAGAATATATACAATTTTAAGAATGCTCTAGACGAAACAAAGACAAGGACAATCTAGGGGACACCAGTTATACAATAGGAAGATCGTGGCACGAAAACTTTAACACACGTTGAGTGATAATTTGGCAAGCTCCAGATATTTCTCGACTCTCGGCGGCATTACGACTGAAGCATCAAGTAAATTCGATTGGCGCACTGCTTGCTGAAAAAAGGAAAAGTAGAAATTGTCCTTACAATAATAAAATCCCTCAAGCGTGGGAGGGTATTTGTGATGCGTGATTTTGAAGTGACTTATATTGATGGCGTCCTCGGGTTTAATCTTAAATGTATGGTGTAGCAGTAAGTGCAGGAATTTTAGGCGATGTCGTTTAGATCGGATAAAGGAAGACACCCTGCGCGATGGGAAAGATCAGTGGTTGAATCTGTACGTCTGTATCGATTATTTATGAATCGCTCGGCTTCGTGTCGCACACTTTTGATTGTGGCCATAGCTCTAGTTGTATAAGGGAACCATAAGATATTAGAATATTCTAACACAGACGTATAAGAAAGATGTACGCGAGAAGCTTTATTTCGGGGAGTGAGTTATCCATGGAACGTTTTGGCGAAAGACAGGTTATTAATTGCTTCCTTTGCTACGTACTAGACGTGCGTTGTCCTGTTCCAGTCAGATGTGATGAAGATGCCGAGGTAGCGATATTCTGTGACCACTTGTAGTGCACTGTTACCAAAGCCATAATTTAACATAAGTGTTGTTTTTCTATTGAAACGGACATAGAAACAGTCTTTTCTTTGTTAATGACCATGTCTCAATCTTGGCGTCACTGTAATACTTTATTTAAGGCGCTATTTAGGTAAATCTGATCACAACTACTTCTTTAATTTCATTGTATTGAACGCTTCACGATTAGAGGGTTAACCCAGCTTAGAAGTGTTATTCCCAAATAAATAAGTAATGACCAGTAAATAAGCCCTGCGAGTATGTGCCGGGAAATCGGGCTCGACGCAAGCTATTCTACGAGTTATGACTTGGTGCTATCAGCAATAGCATAAAGTGAAGTTTTAATCACAGTTAACGAAATAACGGTAATTAACTGCTATCAGCAATAGCATAGAGTGAAAATTTATTCACAGTTAACTAAATAACGGTAATTAACTGCGACTTGGAATTAGTGCACTACGATTGTACTCGCAGTGGGCCAAAGAAAAAACGATGTATGACACGTTGCTCTAGCGTAAGGTTTATTTCAATTCACAAATTAATGATTCATTACTCATAATCTGGAAATGACTGCATTATGGAATTAATGACGTGCTTTAGTACACGCTGAAATGGTTTGGTTTGGTTTGTGGGGTTTAATGTCCCAAAGCGACCCCTTGTACTCCTCTAGTGCGATAGAGGGGAAATAACGCATGCTCTTGTATCCAAATTTGGAGACTCGAAATATTTTATTGTCCCCCTAAGAGTTTCACTGAGGTGTAGAAAGAATACAGCACTATCTTCGAATATTAGTCTACATTCGTGTTCCTTGCAACATAAGGTCAACCTGGATGCGGCTATGTGGGCTTCAGAGATTGTATATATTCACTAAGGGATGGCCATAATTCTTTGTAATCATTCTGTTGTCATCGCTCTTCCAACGCAACGACTAAGGTTTTACTGCATTCCGCCTTTTTGTTACTAAGGTTGGAAACGAGTGTAATTTATTTTTTGACAGATGAAGACGTTGGCGACAGAAAAATCATGAATGCAAGGAAGATCATTGAGACGATCCTATAGGAATGGACTACCTGGTAAGACATACGAGATGTAATTAAAATTTTGCAGCGAGTTTCACTGTACAGTGAATGGCAAGAAAATATTTGAAACTTGTGCGTGCTCTGCAGCAAACGCTTTGCATGTGTGTCAAGCGCACCTTTGACGACCACATGCATTAGATTATGATTGGTGGCTGTTAACCCCGCGATCAAGTGAGAACCGACTATGGGTGGCAATTCTGCTACAAGCGTCATCAGTACTAAGCGACCACTCATTCTTTTCTATGAAGTGCATACTGCAAGGGTGGAGCGTCGTTAACTATGTTATTCCTCCAAATTTCTTGGCATCATGACAGTGTCTTGCTGCCTCGTTCACAAACTGATGTTCTAAAAAATGATCAGCGGCGATACTTCTTCCACAACTATTTTGTAAAGACAATTGATAATGCAGTGTGAAAGAATACACACCATTGAAGCTATGGGAGCCATGATGTGCCGCACGCTGTTGTCGCTACTTTGCATCTCCACCAAGAAGCCCTCCAGCGTCACTAGAAGCGCCACCCCCAAATTGGGGTTCAGGTCTGTGACGGTCGACACCAGCTCCAGGTTCAAGGCACTCACCTCACCCAGCTGCGAACGGGCAAGAAGTATATGTTCATATGAGTAACTGCTGCAGCGTTAAGAGTAAACAAAGTTGTTTGGAACAAGTGTATAGAGAACGGGAAAAGATACGTAAAAGAAAGGGGCACTATTACTAGAAAAAAAATAAGTCGGTACGAGAAGTGCATACTGTAAATCTTCGGTTCGCTTTGATATTAATTTTCCGGCCGATTCTTCACTTTGTTTTATTCGTTGCGAATAGTTTGTACACGTTTTCAGATCCCAACAGTTGTAGAAAGCGCTAAACTGAAACATGCAGACGAGGAAATTTTAACGATAATCCAACAGAAGTAATTGAAACCGCTATCTCACAGTCCATGGAAGTTGCGTTACCTCGAAATGGTGAAAATAATGCTTAATGATAACGATAAATTTACGCCCCCTCGCTAGAATGTAACGGAGGTACCAAAAGGTTAAAAATGACGGAGACGAGCTCATAAAAAGAGCTCTCGGTAAACATTGAGATTATATGCTATTGTTTTTTCAATTCTCAAAAATATACTTTTCAGATTCCCAGGTGAGCGAGCACATCCCATCGGTACTAAGGATATTGAAAGCTCTGATGAGGAAAATCAGGTACTCTGTGCGAGCTACCTTAACACTTTATGTAAACGAGCTCCAAGTTTACGCTGTCTATAAACGGAACTCGATAAACTCGGCCGAGAGGGGTAGAGGCACCTGGAAGCAGAATGACATTGCGCATCCAGCTCCAGCCAGGAGGAAGACGCCCCACGGCATGCGCTTCTGGATGATGTCAGCGGATACGAGCCCCGCCACACCGCGCAATCGACGGCTGCGCCTTGCTGGCACCATAAATACCAATGTCGTGAGGCCCACCATCATCGTCTCGGAGCGCACCACTCTGCGACAGAAATGGAGTTACTGCAGATGTGTGTGCTGGCGGGTAACAATGCATTGCCGTCATTTCTGATTTGCCCTGTAAAACTCCAACAGCAATCAGTGGCCGCATAACTATGATAATGAAAATGCCCTTGCAGAAGGGTGCTGTAATCAAGCTTCTTTGCAAACTGAGGGCCCTAAAGCCTATTTTAGCCTTTGAAATATTGCAAACTCTTTTCCCACAATCGAGGTGCGTGGGCATTTAGATCATCTGTGCGTGAATGAATTGTTTATTCGAGGCATGATATCTGATCAGTGAGGGAAAGGGAATTTGTGCAGATGAATAGACAACGGCGTCAAAAGCGCGGGCCATTCTCTTTAATACGGACAACCTGGGGAACGCAACGAGATGGGGTCGAGGCTGTATACCCCAATGCACGCCACATTCAGCAGCTACTAGAATAAAGGAAAAGCATTACTAGTTTTTTGTCATTCAGGCGCGCATTATTCGTAAACGGTACATCCGAAAATGGGTTAGGCATCTGGCGTACCGCCCTGAGACATTTCTTCGCGTCGTGTCACCCTATTCACGCTGTAGTGTTTTCTGTATTCTTTTTGTCTTGATCGTAGCGTTGCGCTCTCGACAGCTTCAACCACATGCTCTCTTCCGCGGCAGCATCGTATGCCTAGCCGTTCAAAAGCTTTCGTTGTGCAAGGATAAACAGATGTTCTTTCGTGAACCAAAACAAAAAATGAGTGAACATCACGGAAAGGAAACTTCGATGGCTAAAGCTGGGCGACCGAAATAACTTTCAAACCGTGGCACTCAGTAATATGATGGTCCAGGACTGCTAAAGCACAAAGTATATTCGTGGTTATGACCATGTGCTACTGTTGCCACTTCAGGACCACGCGTAAATCCTTTCTCGCTTAATACACTTCAGTGTCTATCTGGCTCTTTATGCATTTGTTCCTCCTGATTCAGGCAAATGTAAACGTGCGCTGATATTTACAAGGCTTTTATTTAGCATCCCTTCATGATTCTTGCGTGGAAGTGCACTCAATATTTGCGCAGAAACAGAATCGCGAACTGATGATATTAAGGGAAAGGCTGCTGTAGTCCTGACTGTTCTCTCTGGAAGTGTTGAGGCCCGCTGTTCCTGGAAGACTTCATGATACTGTAATGCTCATTATACAGCGAATCATCCCGCAGTTTCGGAAGGTTTCTAAACAACGCTTGTACCCAGCCATTTAGTCAGGTAAATTTGTCAGCATCATTATCACCACCACCATCATCATCATCAGGCTGACTATACCCACTGCAGGGCGAAGGCCTCTCCCATATTTCTCCACTTAACCCGGTTCTGTGCTAGCTGCATTCACTTGACCCCTGCGAACTTCTTAATCTCATCCGCCTACCTAACTTTCTGCCGCCCCCTGCTACGCTTTCCATTCCTTGGAATCAAGTTGGTTACCCTAAGCGACCGTCGGTTATTCTCTCTTCGCACTACATGTCCTGCCCATGCCCATTTCGCCTTCTTAATTTCCACTAGAATGTCGGTAACGTGAGGTAATTCTCTGACCCACTCTGCACGCTTCCTATCTAATAATGTTGCCCCTACCATTTTTAGTTCCATAGCCCTCTGGGTAGCCCTCAACTTAAGTAGAACTCTCTTGGTTAGCCTCCACGTTTCAGCCCCATAGGTGAGTACAGGTAAGATGCGCAACTGTTGTATACTTTCCGTTTGAGCGATACCGGTAAGCTGCTAGTCATAATCTGCGAGTGCTTGCCAATTGCGTTCCATCCCAATCTTATTCTTCTTGTTATGGTCCGGAACTGCGATTACTACCTATCCATATTCGCCTACTACTTCCAGTAATTAGCTATCTAACGTAAACTGCTGTTGCTTCCCGAGGCTGTTGATCATTACCTTTGTCTACTGCATATTCATTTTCAGCCTACATTTCTAATTTTCCTGTCTAGGTTATCAATCATTATTTGCAGTTCATCCCCCGTGTTGCTAGCAAGGCAATGTCATCAGCAAATCGCAGATTACTGAGATATTCTCCCTCTACCCTTTTCCCTAACTACTCCCATTCCAAGTCTCTGAATACTTCCTCTTAGCAAGCTATGAAGAGTACTGGGGAAATTGTGTCTCCTTGCCTAACACCTTTCTTTATGCAGAACTATGGTTGCTGTGCAGCCACTATATATATATGTCTACCAGCACTTTCACGTACGGCTTATCTATCCCCTGATTTCGCAATGCATGCATCATCGCCGAGGTTTCAACTGAGTCAAATGCTTTTTCGTAATCAATGAATGCTATGTATAAGGGCTGGTTATATTCCGAGCAGTTTTCTATCACCTGATTGATGGTATGGACATGATCGATAGTAAAGTACCGTTTCCGAAAACCTGCTGGATCCTTTGCTTGATTGCAGTCTAAGGTTTTCCTGATTCTATTAGCGATTACCTTAGTAAATACCTTATAAATAACAGACAGTAAGCTGATTGGTCTGTACTTATTAAGGTCCTTAGAGTCCCCTTTCTTATGAATAAGGATAATGTTTGCATTCTTCCATGTTTCCGGTACCGTCGATGACACCAGGCACTGCATGTACAGGGTGGCCAGTTTTTCTAGCACGTTATCCC